>BMAO01037518.1:0-144942 GCA_019973975.1 Trichonephila clavata | reverse complement strand
TATTATTAAAAGCTTTTATTTAACTTACAATGTATGTATGTATGTATGTATGTAATTTGTTCGGGTGGAATCTTGCAACTCAATTTTGAAGCTGATATCTTTCTCCCATTGAGCTGAAATTTTGTATACACGTTTAGTTTGGATGACAATGCATGTTTTGACCGTTTATATTCCGATATTGCAATTAATTAAAAAGATATTAATTAAAAACGTTAAACTAGTTTTGGGCGCCAACTTCGATATATCTGCATTGTTGTAATAATTTTATTGTTACAACAATGACAAAAGTTGGCGTCGAAAATCGGTTTTCAGCCAAACTGGAATTTCATAACGTTGCTCTATTGACAGTATTAATTAAATTTGTCTAAAAAATAATTACATTTTTACAACGTAAAAATAATCTAATTTCTACAACGTATGCAATTTTTTTTACAAATTTCTATCTATTTTCTTAGATTTAAATTCAAAACAAAAAAGTAGAGCTATTTTTCAAGTAGATTGGTACATTGTATACCTTTCTCAACGCTGCTAAGTTAAACTGAGATGGAGTATTGAAGAAATTCTTTAAATAATTTATCTAACTTTAATCTATGAAACTCAGACAAAAAATAATTACAGAATCGGAAAGATCATTTTTTTATGTATCTTACCCATAAAAAGGAATCCGCTAGGAAAACAATAAGAGAAAAATATCATCCAGAAATGCAATATATTTTCGATTAAAAAAAATAATTTTATAATAAAATGAAGGAATTTTTTAAAGAAATTTTCTAATTTTAAGCCTACAAGTAATTTAAATATACTCATTTTATCACCAGTAATCTAAACACACACTACGACATATGTCCTTAAATTTAATTACAAATAGAATCTGTTAATTTTTATTTGAATTTAATTATTGATTTTTCAAAATCAAGTTTCTAAAGATGATCTGAGCAATTAAAAAAAATAGATTTTTACGTAGAAGATATTCAATGTGCAGCAAAAAATTATCATTATTTGATAAAACTTTCTTTTTAATTACAACATGCGTTTTGAATTTTAAGCATTTTATTGATTAATACAAATCTTTAAATGCCTTTTGAAGTTTTGTAATAAACAACTAAAATTTTCTTCTAATATGTTAGAGAAATATATCCCTTATCTTCAAAATATTTCAATTAAATAATATATTCTTTAAGTTTTTCAAAAATAGTCAAAATTTTAATTAAACATTTAATAACTTTGTCAATTATGAAGATAATCTCACTAAACCTTTTTTTTTTTTCGTGTGTAGAACAATGTTACCCAAGATCTGCACGAAGATTGAAAAAAATTGCTTAAAAATTACAGATTTAAAAAAATTGTGTTTTTAGTCTAATACCATTTTGCGAGAATTAATTCAGCTAAACCAGGGATGGCGAACCAGCGTTCAATGAGTTGAACAGGCTGAGAAACCTGTCCAGCGATAACTAAAAAGTAAAAAATAAATTAAATGTAAAAAAACTTTTTTAAGAACAAGCTTTTATTTAAACGCGCTAAAATGAATAAAATAAACTTTTCCTTTAAAACTTTTTTTACTATCAACTTATAACGTCATTACACAATTTATATGATATAAAAGCTTGTCGCGAGATATACCTGTGTAGATAAACAAGTAAAATAAATAACTTGACCTGATTGATTTTGGTTTTTAAAAATTCAAACTAAGTAAATATGAGTACTTAAATATTGCGACAAGCTTTTATATCATATAAATTGTGTAATGACGTTATAAGTTGATAGTAAAAAAAGTTTTAAAGGAAAAGTTTATTTTATTCTTTTTAGCGCGTTTAAATAAAAGCTTGTTCTTAAAAAAGTTTTTTACATTTAATTATTTCTTAGAATAAGCTTATAAGCTGTGTTTCTTTTATTGTTCAAGCCAAACAAAATATTTGATTTATTTAATATTAGATGTCTAAAGTTGCAACATAATTCTCTTTTATTGCTTTTTCCTCTTTATATTAAATTTCAAATCATCATTATTATAAAAAATATACTTTTATCTTTATGTTGAAAGCATTGTAATTTTTTGTTGAATGCATTTCATTGTAATTCATCAAACTGTTGAATACACGGTATTCACTGTATAGATATATGTATTAATTTATAGATATATGTACTAATTGTATGTTATAATTTTACCTCCACAACTTGTTTTTTTAATGTGGTACATTCTAAGATAAGTGGAGATGATTTGGAGAAAAAAGAGAATCAAGAGAAATTGTCAGTAAAGTGGAACTATTGGAAATTAGAAATAAACAAAAGATTAGCATTAGACAAATTTTCTTGAAAGGCATTGCTGACAAAAGGATGACATTTCAATGGATCTCTCTTAAAACAATTCTTAAAATGTTATCTTAATTTAATTTGATTAATGAAATGCTCTGAAGTAATGATATTATTTACTTTATGGAAGGTTACAAATTGCAGAACGGTTTTTTAAAATTGTTCTCTGTTGATGAAAGATTTGCAAAACAAAGTAATCTGCTTTTAAAAAGTACCATTTAGAGGGGACCGTTTGGGGGAAAAGTAGCAGAAAATTAGCGATTTTTTATTAAAAAGATGCATTACAAGAGTGAATCAGATATGGCAACAAAATTTTGTAACTAATATATTTATGGAAGTTAGAGTGATCGTTTGATGTTGCTCTAAACTCTCTTTACAAAAACTGTGGCAATGTGTATCTTATGCAAAAAGTGAATGCATGAATTGGCTAGAGCTTACTATGTTTTAGTGACAGGTGCGAAATACGTTATCAAAGGGTGAGAAGTAACGGAAAAGACAATAAAAACAGCTATTTCTCAAAACATACTTATTGATTTTGCATTGTGTGAAAGAACCATGAATTTTGTATCAAATTTAAAGAATCTTATTCATTTATTCCGTTCTTGAATCATGCTTTCAAACCAACACATTTGGGGCCGTGGGTAGCCTAGTGGTTAGAGCATCGGACTCCAGACCTGAGGGCCTGGGTTCGATGCCCGTTGCCACTAAATACCACCGAGTATAGACGGAGTATGTGCTCATTAAATCAGTGGGTCCGAAAGTCTTGTGGGCGGTCGCAGCAGAAACCATAAGTGTAGGGGGCTGGAGAATATTTCCCTCCCCTTCAGTTCCACGCCAAAATTGTGGAGGTGGAGATAGGTGGTGTCGCCATCTATCGTTAAGAAGTCCAACCTGTCTCACAGGCAATGGCAACTTTCATTCCTTCCCTGCGGGAAGGACACGACAACAACAACAAACCAACACATAAGATTTAGAAAAAAGGATTGAAAGTGTTTTCCATTTTTTTTACATTCAATAATAATGGGAGAATTTAAATTTCTTTTTTTTTCTGTTAAAATAATCATAAATTGGATACTTGTATATTATTGGAGTTTACAACTTAAGAGTCGATTTTCATATAAAGACCCCGGTTAGGATGTTTTTTTAACAAGCTTCTACACACAGCTCATATCGTAACTAAAGCATCAATAGTTGAATGCAACTCACATGTTTCTGGTGTCATCTATTGGGAAAAGTTAGATCATCATATTATTGTAAACATCTTTTTTAAGGCAATATTGTGCCATCTTCACAATTTTTTTTTATTTTTAATATATGATATTTGGTTTTAATTGTATTTTATTAAAGTTTTTTTTAATAATAATTCCACACAAATTTTTTAAAATTTGTTGCAAAATGTTTGTAAAATTTAAATTTTTCAACTTTTTAAAACATTTTTTAAATTCCTAAGGATTTTTTAAATATGCCTCTTTTTTCAAAATTTTTTGATGTACGTTATCATATAGTACATAAAACTGTGCATGGATTTTTTTCTGCTGCTGCCCTTTAACTTTTTATCAATTTTTTTATAGTTACACTTCCTAGAAATTCTCAAAAAAACATTAATTTTGATTTTGAAATTTTTTAGAAAAAGTACTAAACTCTTGTTAGAGCTAATTCCATGCACAGTTTTACAAAACAAACATTTCAGAACATGTATAAAAAATTTCAAACCCATGGTTCAATTATCAAAAACTCTTTAGGGTTTTGATTAATAGTGTATGTACAAAAATTCAACATGGAGAAATATGAGTTTGAAGTTCTCATTCTATGAATAGCATGATATAATATTTATCAAATAGTCTGAAACTTTTATGAAATGTTATCTAGCTTACTTAAAACTGCTTACCATAAAAAATTGCACAAATGTAGATAAATTAAACTGTGTACTGCCATAATGAATATATAGAAAAAAACGAATAAAAGATCAATATTTCATAAAACTCTTTATCTTAATAATTATAAAAAATATATCTACACACACTTCAGAGCTAATTCCATGCTCAGAGCTAATGCACAACATGTACAAAAGATGTTTATGCCTTTATTTTTTATTTCTGTGATTTTAAAAGCCTTTGCATGCTAAATATCTTACACGAATGAAAGCAATATCAAATAACAATTTGTAGGTAAAATATATCAAAATCTAAAAACTGCATATGTGCATTTGTTTAAATAAATATCTTAAAATATTTTAATAATAAAAGTGTTGATATATATATCACCAAAAACAAATATATAAAAATGGGAGAGTTTTGCTATTCTTGCGAATTAGATTTTTAATTATCTGAGTTATCAAAATGAGATGTTTTGAAGTTTTAATTTCATTCATAATAATTGGTCAGTTTCATAAAAAAATATTCAGATACTTTTTTAAGCATGTGGTTATAACTTAAAAATATGGTAAACCCCAAAGAGAAGTTTGTTATATAGATGTTTATCTTTCAATATACTTTATAAACCACATAAAACAAATTTTAAATTCATAAATATATAGAGTATTAGTTCAGAACTGAAATAGGAATTATAATATTAATTTAAATTAAAAGGTTATTAAAACAGAAAAAGTAAGTCCTAACTTTGATAAAATTGCCATAAACAGTTCTGAACAACAACAAAAAAGCACATAACCGAAAATCTTAAATATTTAAAATTGAAAAAGAAAAAAAAATATATAAAAGTAACCTTACATATAGTATATTGAAATTATAATATTAATTCAAATCAAAAAGCTACTTTAAATAGATAAATTAAGATTTGATTTTGATGAAACTATCATAAGCAGCTCAGAACAAAAAAAAAGCATGACAAAAAATATTATACGTAAATAGAAATTCTAACTTAAAATCACAATATTGACAATCTGTTAATCTCAGTTTACATTGAGTGTCATTTTCTAAAGTTACATTTTTCTACTTTTTTGTTACAATGGAAAAACATGGAATCTGCCAATAAAGGAAAAGGGTACTTATGTATTGGCATCACCGCAGCAAAATTTGCACCACGATATCAAAATAACAGATTCTTATGTGTTTTATAAGGAAAAAAAAATCAAATTTTGGTGAAAAAAGTACCACTTTGGCTGCAGTGACTCTAATACGTAAGTATCACGAAAAGTTGTAACCTTTTTCAATGGAAGAAAATGTAGGTTCTTGATTTTATTGCACCAATGCCAATGTTCAAAATAACTCGCCAAGTTGGCAACACTGATTTCACATGTGTCGTACCCGTTCTTCGCACGGGTTAAATTTTTAAAAAAATCTAGCTTTTTTTTTTGCAAACATGATACATTTTAAAGAGGATTACAAGGCAGTGTATCTAAAAGTTAGAAGTTATTTTATTTTATGAGTGTTCATATTGAAATTTTGCTTAACAGTTAAGAATGATTTCATATGAAGTATGTAATGTAAGAGAGAAAATTAACATGCTAAAAAGGTAAATAGGAATGAAAATATAAATACAAATTATAACGGAAAAGTGATAATAGTAGTATATTTCTGCTATGGAAACTATGAGTAAAATAACATTAAATATATAAATCAGAAGAAAAAATTAATTATGATAAACCATTTTATTAAAATACTATCATAAATAAAATATTAGGAAGCTTTCAATTGGAAAAAAATTAAATTAGTATGTGGCTGCATGAACTGAAGAGAACTAATTTAACTCTTGATTTCTTTGTTGTCGTTTGGCAACACTTGATTTTTCAATATTGCTTACTTTTCTGTAGAACATCGTATATTACTATGTATCTCATATGTTTTAGCAAGTAACAAGCAACATTAAAAGTTATTTACTCTTTTATGATTAAGAAACATCATTTTAACCAATAGCAACAATATTTTGAACACGCATCGTTGATATCTAATATCTTTCATCAACCCATACCATTTAGCCAAAGTGGTGACTAACGGACTTTAAAAGCGATGTTTCAAAAGTAAACTAATGAAATTATTTTTGTGTTGAATTTTACATCCGATGAGATTACTACTTTGGATTTCACAACACTCTACGTACTAGCGATCATGAATCGGAGTAGCGAAGGTCGAAGTCATGAAAACGTTTCTGCTGAGTCATCGGAAATTAATCGCGTGGCGGTTAAGCCGCCTCCGTTTTGTCGGAACAAGCCAAATTTGTGGTTTTTTCAACTGGAAGCGCAATTTGATGTTGCGAACATTACCAAGACAAACTATATTATCAGCTTTAGATGAACACATCCTAGATTTTATTGAAGATATTTTATCCAATTCTCCGACTGAGAATAAATACATTGCTCTTAAATCTGCATTATTAAGCCGTTTAACTGATTCCGAAGAAGCGAAACTGAAAAAACTCCTTGGCGATTGCCGCCCTTCCGATCTTTTGCGCCAAATGAAAAGTCTTGCCGGTTCCAAGATTTCAGAGGAATTTCTGAAAACATTATGGTACAAACGGTTGCCGCAACAAGTTCAGGCTATTCTTTCTGTCAGTAAAGACACTTAAACGAATTTAGCTGAAATGTGTGGCGGATAAAATAATGTCAGTTTATAATCCTACAGATATTTCATCAATTAATAAACAAGATCAATCTCGCGCAATTTCTTGTTCCTGTGAGGATAATTCCCGTTTGAGTTCTATTGAAGCAAGTATTGAATCACTCGCTCAGCAAATCCATAAACTTCACTCGCCAAATTATAACAAACCTAGATATCATAATCGTTCACGAAGTCGCTCTAAGTCTAGAAGTTCTTCCCACAGATTGTGCTGGTATCATTATCGTTTTAGAGCCAATGCTCAAAAATGCATAAGCCCATGTAGTTTCAAAGAATCAAAAGTAAATCAGGAAAACTAATTGCCCAGTTGCTTAACGAGGCAAGTAACTGGGGCGCAAGCTATCGCCTCATCCTCTTTGATAAAACGAGTAATCGTCAATATCTTGTGGACACAGGCGCTGATTTATCTGTCATTCCGCCAACGCAAGCAGAAAAACGGAAACCATCTGACTTCAAACTTTACGCTGCAAATTCAACCGTTATTAGAACCTATGGCTCAAAAATTTTAAAATTAGACCTCGGATTAAGACGCCAATTTACATGGTCGTTCACTATTGCCGATGTTAAAAGGCCGATTCTAGGGGCAGATTTTTTAAAACATTTTGGATTACTTATCGATTTAAAACGCAGACGACTCCTGGATTCAGTAACTCTCTTGCATGCTCTTGGGAAAACAACCGAGTGCAAACCTCTTTCCTTAACAACTTTGGATTCAACATTATATATTCCGAAAGTTCTAGCTTTGTTGGAGGAGTTCAAAAACATCACTATTGAAAATTCTAATAAAATAGAGATTAAGCACAACATTACTCATGCAATTATTACTGCAGGTCCTCCAGTTTCAGCTAAAATGCGTAGATTATCTCCAGATATGTTAAAAATTGCAAAACAAGAATTTACATTCATGCTTGAAAAGGGTATCTGTCCACCATCAAATAGTCCTTGGGCAAGTCCCTTGCATATGGTGAAGAAGAAAGATGGTAGCTGGAAACCATGCGGTGACTATCGTGCCTTAAATGCAACTACACGACCTGACCGCTATACCATACCACACCTTCACGACTTTACCCATCAATTAGCTGGTTGCCAAATATTTTCAACTTTAGATCTCGTACGAGCATATCACCATATACCAATTGAAGAATCCGATATCCAAAAAACAGCTATCTGCACACCTTTCGGACTTTTCGAGTTCCCTCTGATGACTTTTGGATTAAGAAATGCTGCTCAATCCTTTCAAAGGTTTCTCGATTCACTGTTTAGAGATCTTCCTTTTTGTTTTGTGTATATTGATGACATTCTCATAGCGTCCCGCAACTTGGATGAACATATTAGTCATCTCAAAGAAATTTTTCGACGTCTCGACGAAAATGGACTTGTTCTGAAAATTTCAAAATGCATTTTCGCTAAACCTGAAGTTGATTTTTTAGGACATCATGTTTCTGGAAGTGGCATTCGTCCAACCACAGAACGCATTCAGGCCATTCTTGATTTCAATAGACCAAGTACAGTTAAGCAGCTGAGAAGATTCCTTGGGATGCTGAATTTTTACCGTCGCTTCCTCCCAAATCCAGCAAAACACCAAACAAAATTAAACGACTTTCTGATTGGAATAAAGAAAAACAAAAATAAATCGATTGACTGGGACGAAGACTCAATAAAAGCCTTTGAATACTGCAAAGAGCAATTATCTGAATCAACCACCTTAGCACATCCTGTGAGTAATGCTCATTTAGCAATCATGGTAGATGCCTCGAACAACGCCGTTGGGGGAGTTATGCAACAATATGTCAGTAACCACTGGAAACCTTTAGCATTTTTCTCTATGCGACTAACTCCTACACAGAAGAGGTACAGTACATATATATATACGACAGAGAACTTTTAGCTATGTATTCTGCAGTTAAACATTTTCGATATCATTTAGAGGGTCGTGAATTTACTATTTTCACCGACCATAAGCCACTGATTTTTGCTTTCAATCAACCGTCGAACAAAGCTTCACCTCGTCAGCTACGACATCTTGACTTCATTAGCCAATATACAACTGCAATACGACATATATCAGGAAAAGACAACATCGTAGCTGATGCTTTATCAAGAATCGACGAGATATGTTTACCACCAACTATTGATTATGCAGCAATAGCAACAGCTCAAGACAGTGATCAGGAACTCACCAAACTCACTTCTCTTAGCAATTACAATTTGAAGTTTGATAAATTACCTGTTATAGGATCGGAGTACATGATCACCTGTGAAGTTTCTACTGGCCAACCTCGACCGTACATTCCCGCATCTTTTCGCAGAGAAATCTTTGAGAGCTACCACAGAGCATCTCATCCTGGTATTCGAAGCTCAGTCAAATTAATTTCAAAGAAATTCTTCTGGCCAAACTTAAGACGTGACGTTTCAACATGGTCTCGAGGCTGCATTGAGTGCCAGAAATGTAAAGTTTCCAGACACGTCCACAGACAAATTGGGACATTTCCACTTGTCAGTAAACGCTTTGATGAACTTCATCTTGACATAATTGGACCATTACCTACAGCGTCAGGATATCGATATTGTGTCACTATAGTAGATCGTTTCACCAGATGGCCTGAAGCCTTACCAGTCATGGACATTCATGCCGAAACGGTAGCAACTGCAGTTTATCGTGACTGGATTTCAAAGTTTGGTTCACCGTCTTACATAGTTACTGATCAAGGCACTCAGTTTGAATCAGAACTGTTCTACGAACTCTCCAAATTATTAGGCTTCAAGCGCAAGCGCATAACAGCCTACCATCCTCAGGCTAACGGTTTGGTGGAGAGATGGCATCGCACGCTAAAAGCCGCCATTATGTGTCATAGCGATGCGACTTGGTACCAATCCCTACCCACCGTCCTCCTTGGACTGCGTACTACAATTCATGAAGATTTTAAATAAGCTGAATTGGTTTTTGGAGAAAATTTACGTTTACCAGGCGATTTCCTACACGACTCGAAACTTACATCTCCATCCAGTTTTGTGCAACAACTTCGGAATACTTTCGCCAACCTACGTCCTGTTCTACCTTCTCATCATACAAAACAGAAACCTTTCATTTTTCGGGATCTTGCAACATGCACTCATGTATTTGTCCGTACTGATTCCGTCCGAACTTCATTACAGCCACCTTACGAAGGACCATACCCTGTGATCAAGCGATATGCAAAGTATTTTGACATCAGCATCAAAGGAGTCTCTCGAACAATCTCTATTGATAGATTGAAACCCTGTTTCTTCGCTGATCCTGATCCTTATAAACCAACTTTAGTGGATAAATCTTCAACCACAAGCACTTCGCCATCAACTGTGTCAGCTACTCCCATCACTCACAACAAAGCACTTCGGAGCAGTCTTCAAAACTTCGAGTGAGATTTGCCGAACCTCCTGCTCAATATGTTACTCGTTCTGGTCGTGCTGTTCACCCATCAAAACGATTCCTGTAACGTTCACCCTGTTCACTGGTGGGGGAGTACTGTGGCTGCATGAACTGAAGAGAACTAATTTAACTCTTGATTTCTTTGTTGTCGTTTGGCAACACTTGATTTTTCAATATTGCTTACTTTTCTGTAGAACATCGTATTACTATGTATCTCATATGTTTTAGCAAGTAACAAGCAACATTAAAAGTTATTTACTCTTTTATGATTAAGAAACATCATTTTAACCAATAGCAACAATATTTTGAACACGCATCGTTGATATCTAATATCTTTCACCAACCCATACCATTTAGCCAAAAGTACAAACTAAAATTTTAAAAAATATCTAAAATAGGCCTATATTATAATAAACTATTAAGTTAAAAGTTCACTGTTGCATTAAATTACATGAGGAATGGATGTAATACTATCCAACATCTATATTAGATTTAATATAAAATTTAGATGTAATACAATAGAGAAAAAATTAAATTAGCAAGAACTAAAATAAAAAAAAACCCATCTAAAACAGATTAAAAAGTGCTACATAAAAAAAAAAATCAATTATGAACCTAATGAGAGAAATACTAAACCTTGATGATAAAAAATTAATTTTTAAACAATACTTTTTTGCAATATTTCGATTAAAAATATTTGTTATTCAGTCGTAAAGAACAAACAAATGAGAAAATACAATGATAAATAATTAGTGATCATTGAAACATATCATATATGGACAGCATATATATAAATTATATGATCTTCATAAAACTAAATATATCATACACATATCAGAAGCAAAATTAAACCTTGATGTCATTAGAAGTCAAATCACATCAACATTGAATTTTAAAGAAATCCAAAGAGAAATATGAGAAAATCGTATCAAGCTGCATCTTTTTTCCACAAACATTTTTGGATCACAAATGGTATAAATGAATATATATATTTGAAGATTGTCAGAAGCAAAATTAAGCCATGATATGCAATGTGACAAAAAATCTGATCAACATTAATCAACATCTAAAGCGTTTTCCTGTAATGATGAAAATATGGTATTTGCTGATGAAGGAAAAAAAGCAATAATCTTTTTTTTCAACCAAAAAAAAATGTCATAGAAATGTATACATATGTAACAAATATATACAATGCATATGTATAAAATCTTCAAAAATCTATATGAAGAACCGATTGTCAGAAGGAAAATTCAACCATAATGCAACACAACAAAAAATTGCATTAACTCAGAATTTTGAAGTGCAAAAGAAAATTACTTTGTTATGCATTCAATCACATCAATAGTTTCCATGAAGATCTTCTTGATGAATAAAGTTAACCATCTTTACATGAGATCAAAAAATGAGTACTTATCGGTTATAAAAACTATGAGGAGAAAAATAAAATAAGCAGCATGTAGAACATATGCCAAAATCTATTTAATAACCTGCTGGAAAATATGTCAGAAAATCTCATACGTAAATAAAAATTCATATTAGCCTTCGTGTTCTTACGTATTAGCATCACTACAACCAAACTGGCACTAAGCAAATCCCAACAAATTGTGACTGATTTTTTAAAAGCTTTTATTTAACTTACAATGTATGTATGTATGTATGTATGTAATTTGTTCGGGTGGAATCTTGCAACTCAATTTTGAAGCTGATATCTTCCTCCCATTGAGCTGAAATTTTGTATACATGTTTAGTTTGGATGACAACGCATGTTTTGACCATTTATATTCCGATATTGCAATTAATTAAAAAGATATTAATTAAAAACGTTAAACTAGTTTTGGGCGCCAACTTGGATATATCTGCATTGTTGTAATAATTTTATTGTTACAACATTGACAAAAGTTGGCGTCGAAAATCGGTTTTCAGCCAAACTGGAATTTCATAACGTTGCGCTATTGACAGTATTAATTAACTTTGTCTAAAAAATAATTACATTTCTACAACGTAAAAACAATCTAATTTCTACAACGTATGCAATTTTTTTACAAATTTCTATTTCCTTGGATTTAAATTCAAAACAAAAAGTAGAGCTATTTTTCAAGTAGATTGGTACATTGTTTACCTTTCTCAACGCTGCCAAGTTAAACTGAGATGGAGTATTGAAGAAATTCTTTAAATAATTTATCTAACTTTAATCTATGAAACTCAGACAAAAAATAATTACAGAATCGGAAAGATCATTTTTTAATGTATCTTACCCATCAAAAATGAATCCGCTAGGAAAACAATAAGAGAAAAATATTATATAGAAATGCAATAATTTTCGATTAAAAAAAATAATTTTACAATAAAATGAAGTAATTTTTAAAGAAATTTTCTAATTTTAAGCCTACGAGTAATTTAAATATACCTCATTTTATCACCAGTAATCTAAACACACACTACGACATGTGTCCTTAAATTTAATTACAAGTAGAATCTGTTAATTTTATTTGAATTTAATTATTGATTTTTTCAAAATCAAGTTTCTAAAGATGTTCTGAGCAATTAAAAAAAAAAGATTCTTACGTAGAAGATATTCAATGTCCAGCAAAAAATTATCATTATTTGATAAAACTTTCTTTTTTGATTACAAAATGCGTTTTTAGTCTTAAGCATTTTATTGATTAATGCAAATATTTAAATGCCTTTTGAAGTTTTTAATAAACAATTAAAATTTTCTTCTAATATGTTAGAGAAATACATCCCTTATCTTCAAAATATTTCAAATAAATAATATATTCTTTAAGTTTTTCAAAAATAGTCAAAATTTTAATTAAACATTTAATAACTTTGTCATTTATGAAGATAATCTCACTAAACCTTTTTTTTCGTGTGTAGAACAATGTTAGCCAAAATCTGCATGAAGATTGAAAAAATTGCTTAAAAATTACGGATTTAAATAAATTGTGTTTTTAGTCTAATACCATTTTGCGAGAATTAATTCAGCTAAACCAGGGATGGCGAACCAGCGTTCAATGAGTTGAACAGGCTGAGAACCCTGTCCAGCGATAACTAAAAAGTAAAAAATAAATTAAATGTAAAAAAAACTTTTTTAAAAACAAGCTTTTATTTAAACGAGCTAAAAGGAATAAAATAAACTTTTCCTTTAAAACTTTTTTTACTATCAACTTATAACGTCATTACACAATTTATATGATATAAAAGCTTGTCGCAATATTTAAGTACTCATATTTACTTAGTTTGAATTTTTAAAAACCAAAATCAATCAGGTCAAGTTATTTATTTTACTTGTTTATCTACACAGGTAAATCTCGCGACAAGCTTTTATATCATATAAATTGTGTAATGACGTTATAAGTTGATAGTAAAAAAAGTTTTAAAGGAAAAGTTTATTTTATTCTTTTTAGCTCGTTTAAATAAAAGCTTGTTCTTAAAAAAGTTTTTTTTACATTTAATTTATTTCCCCTCAATATATTGTAAGCAGGGAAACTTGTCAAGTTGTTGCATATTCAACTTGTTGGCCCTCTTCATATGAGCCTAACAATAACTACCGTCTTTCAGTTCCAATAGTTTCATGGTACGTTCTATCGTGCTTCCTTTTCTTTTTTAACTGTTCAGGATTTAAGTTTTCAATTCGCCGTCTGGTTCGAAGTATTTCTAATTGTTCAGGATATAAATTTTCAACCATTCTCTTCTTTAAAAATTTTTGTCTATCGTACACTTTCTTCATTTGTTCTTTTTTTCACAAAATTCGTTCTTGGTGCTCCTCTTCAGTTAAATTCAACTTTTTACCACCCATTTTTACTCATTTTACCTTAAACTATAAATAAATTGGTTACAGCATCAGAAAAAACTTTTTTATATATAGAGAGATAAATATTGTTATTTTGAAAGACTTCTCAAACATTTTATTTCTGCCGTACTGGTGATTTTTCGAATGTTTATATTTATTTTTTTATGCAAGTATTTAGAAACAACATTATTCAGCTTTCTTGTTAATTATTAAAGCTCGAAAAAGTTTCACATCGCAGCTTTTTGATAGGCAGTAATGTAACAAAGGATTTTTTAGTTGGCAAAATTGTGTGTGTTTCCACGTTGACTTTTAAAATAATTCGAATGACTTTTCAAACGTAGCATCTAATTGGTTATTTTCATTACACTCTAGCTTATATCTTATCTTTGCTTATACATAATGAATTGAAACTAGATGTATGAGAAAGAGAGCTATTTATCACATGTATCTTAGTGATTCATCCATGTGAAGATTCCGTACACATGCACAGTTAATGAAAAATACAGAACAAATGTATGAATAACATGCCATAAAATATTTTTTCCTCAGTAAAAAAAAATTAACAGCTATATTTTTTAAGCAGAGGCTCCTGTGCATTAGATTGAAAGATGAAAAAAGGTGATGATATTTCGAAAGGACGTAATCAAATGGATCGGATATTTTTTAAAAAAGTACATTCTAATTTAGAATTTATTATCGAATGTTAATTTTAGCAAGGGAAAAATAAAACCTGACAAGCGAACTTCGTACTTGAAGTCAGCCTCTTAAAAAATATAAGGATCAGTACAAAATTTGATCAGTAACAAAAGCTTCAACAATAAATTATTATTATCTTTTTTTTTTTTTTTATTTATTTTTTTTTTACATTTTTTTTGGTAAGTAAAAATAACAGAAGCGTGGAAAAGTTAGTTTTTTATTTTAAGAGATCTCTCTCATTATAATTTTCACCATTAAAAAAATTATTTTCGAAAAGAAAAGGAATTATAAGCATTTATTTGAACTAAATTAGAACTCCGAACTATCAAAATAAATATGTATTCAAACATTAGTTTTACCACAAGATGGCTGCATCATGTTAATAATCAAACGAAATCGCATCTGATACTAATCTATGCATGTATAGATTAATATTCTTCTTAAAAGGTAAGCCCTTTCCTTAACAGTAGTCTGGTACGTGTCAATAACACAAGCAAATGATATCCAAAAAGCACCATTAGGATTTAAAAATTATTAACCATTGCTGACAATTAGGATTGGGGGAAAGGGGAGATGGAAAACTGTTACTATTATTTTGAGTTTGTCCACTGTTAACAATTATTAACATTTTAGGGAAATTTCGAACTTAGCCTCTGTGCCGAAACGGTATTATAGCAAAGGAAAATCACCCGTTCGATAATATGAATGATCTTAAAGTTTAATTTATTCATCAAAAGTCGCCAAATTGGGTGACAAAAATTGATGTTTAGGAAATTCCAGAATATTTTAGATTGATTACTTGGATAGAAAAACTTAAAAGCATCTAGAATGTCTTTCCAGCGTATTGGACGAATGAATGATAATTAAAGCCGCACTGTTCACCTACTCGAGGGATTTTGGCGACGGACCTCGTAATTTTGAACCCTGGTCAAGTGATGAGGACTACACCTGAGCTGGCACCCCCTCTCCTAACTTCCACACCAACGGGAGGACGTTCGAGCCTCGGTATATTTAACGTGAATCGCCCCCTCTGCACGGCGATATTCAGCGGTACTAAGCTCGAACTCATAACACGCCGGTCACGAATCCGTTACCTTGACCACTAGGCTACCGCGGTTACATTCTGCTTTTGAAAAATGGGTGGGGGAAGCAATTAAACTGTACATATGAGAACTTGCAAAATATTGATAATACGATTACAAGTACTATTTTAATTTAAAAGATTAAATTATTGACAAGTCTTATTAGTTTCCACAATTCAACTATTTTGTATGAACCTATTACATAAAAAATAAAAATAATTACATTCATTTTTATACTATTCCAAAAGCTGAACAATGTATGATTGATTAAAATTGGAAAAATAAATGTTTAATTAATGATCCCACTATGTATTAGGATTTTTATAAAAAATAAAGTACCATTGACTGAAAAAAATGTTAGGTTTTTACTCTAAGGAATTATAAGTACTTGTGGTATTGAAATTAAATTTAGTTCCAAGATATTGACAATACATAGCTTCAGCTACAGAGATTCTAGAAATTACTACAAACATATATGTATATTTTAGGGATTATTTCACAAAAAGTACTCAGAAATAAATTTGAAGGCCAATAAACATTGAAAAAAAATTACAGTGAAACACTTCTGAAAACTTTTCAATGTGCTCAGATCCACCAAATACACAACCTATGTTCACACCTTTAACCTGCGATCACTCGCGCGGGGTGTTCTGTACACCCCGCCAATAATATAAAGTTAATGTATTTTAAAATGAAAATTTTAGGTTTAGTTTAAATTAATGTTAGTCTCATTTTTATGCAGTAAATTTAATAATTTTATTTGTATAATACAAAAAACAACTTGCACTTTACAAAAATGTATTATAATTCACTAAACATTTTTTTCATATTTAAATACACGTGTTAAAAGTTTGGGGTGTTCTCTACACCCCGCGAGTAACGACGGAAGCAAAAACAGGCGCGAATGACCGCGGGTTAAATAACGTACCGTTCATGTATTGATAAAGTAAACATGAACACACTGGCTTAGCTAGTTCTGTGTGGGCCCTGTATCAAAATTCCTCGGGGAACTTTTTCTGGAACCCCTTAACATTTAATAATTTTTTGTTTATACATTTTGGGACCCCTCACTGGCGTAGCTATTTCTGAGTGGGCCCAGTATCAAAATTTCCCTTTGGGGCCCTTTTTTAGTTATGAGAATCCTGTTAGGGGACTGTAGATGGACATGTTGGGGCCCTATAGTTTGAGGGCCACATATCATTGATACGGTGTTAGCTAAGTTCCTAGTCCCCGTATAATAGATACGGCCGATACCGCGGTGCTACGCCAATGCGTAAACAACAATAGGTTTAGAAAGTAGGGTTTTTTTTTTGTCAAAATTTGAATTCATTCATAAAACGCCACTGTGTAGTTTGCTGTCTTCAAGGGGTACTTACACATTAACGCCATGTTGTCGATTAACTTTTATGCATTGTTCCAATTGTGCTTTGGATGGTATCAAATCGTTTTCATAACTCGCAAAATATTTGGCGATTAATCCCTGGGATACATTAAATGTTTGTCTTGAAAAGTAACGAAAGGCACTTTACTCTGAAGGTCGTAAAATAGATGCCTTTGAGCCGGATGCACCCTGCGATTCATATCCGGCCCACGGTCTTCCGTGAACATGCTGTGAAAGAAGACTAACTCCACTCATGTGTAACTATTTCCTCAGACAGTTCTGTACCACGGTTCTATACCTGGAGTCTATAAAATATTGCTGAATTTTTTTCCTTTCGATATTCAGATGGTTTGGGACAAAAATCCATATTCAGAGTATATTGTATTATTTTTTATTTCTCTTTCTCAATATGGGCAATGTGAGCTCTCGTTACCCCTCGGCTAGGAGAGATTGCAATATCGGACCAAAAGTTCAATACCGGTATTTTTTAGATCTTAATACCGGGATACCGGTTATAGAAATTTTACAAAAAGAAAGAAAGCACGGGTGCTTCTTTGTTTCGTATTTGCCAGTTTTATTAGAGTGTAAATATCACAAAAAATAATTTGTAACTTATAAATTATAACAGTATGTAAAGAATCACAAAAAAGTAAAGGAGCATCTTATTTATTTGAATCACAAAAAAAGTATAAATATCTATTCTGTCTGTAGTACAATACCAAATTTTTGAAATGTGATCTTAAAAAGAATAATGCATCAATTGCACTGTCATTAAGCCTGGAATGTAATTTTGTACAATAATTTCATCCAAATTATCTTTATATTTTCAAAATAATCTAAAATCCCTGATGGCTTAAACTTAGAAACTAAGTTTAATCATTCTCTTTAAAAACTCTTGAACATTTTTTACATTGGGCCACCATATTCTTTTCGTCATGAATAATGAAACTAAACCGAAGTATTATCAACAGATTTTTTTATGCTATTCTTATTCATTATTATGGGTTATTATTTATGAGTATATATATATATCTATATATATATAAAGGAGAAAAGCGACTGACTGACTGACTGACTAATCACGATATCTCCAGAACTATTCAACCTACAGGCTTGAAATTTGGTAGGGATGTTCCTTTCATAGAGTAGAGATCAGCTAAGAACGGATTTTACGAAATTCGAAACGTAAGGGGCGTTAAGGGGGTTAAGGGGCGTTATAAATAATTGTTTCAATTTTTAAACTACTCGACGTACAATCTTGAAAATAGGTAGCAGATTCCTTTCATAGAGTAGAGATCCGCTACAAAATCAGTTTGGTGAAAATCGAGCCTAAAGTGACGTTACGGGTGCTTAGGGGGCGTTATAGATAATTATTCCCAGTTTTAAACTATGAGACGTACAGTCTTGAAATTTGGTTAGCAGATTTCTTTCGTAGTGTAGAGAATCGCTACAAAATGGGTTTCGCGAATATCAACCACCAAGTTTCATTTCGGGAGATTAAGGGGCGTAATCGATAAATATTTCCGTTTTTGAACTATTAGGCCTATCTCCTTGAAAATTGGTAGGAATGTTTCTTTCATGGAATAAAGTTCTTCTAACAAAGAGTAAAACGAAAATCGACCCCCAAGGAGGGTTGCGAGGGGTCAAGAGGAGTTATAGAAAAAATTTGAATTGTTAGACAATTATACTCGAAATTTGTTAAGCATGTTTCTTTGGTTGAATAGGGATCAACTAAAAATGTATTTTACGGAAATCAGCTTCTGGGGGGAGCAGGGGGTTACTGGGGCGTACTGACAAAAAAATTCCTTGTTTCGAAATACAAAGACTCTAATAATGAAATTTGGTTCACATTTTTCTTTTGTTGATTTGAAATCCGCCAAGAACAGTTATTTTGGAAAACGACTCTCAACGGGACTACGGGGGTATTGATAGTAAAAATTTCGTCCCCCCCCCCGTTAGATTTGGCTTGCGTGTTTATTTTACAGAGTAGAAATCCACCGAAAATTGGTTTTGCGGGAATCCACTTCATTTTAGTGTTACGAAAATGCAAACATCATTCTATATTTCAATTTCAGAGATTTTTAGAAAATACAAATTAGATGAGTTCTGTCCTTTTTTTTTATCAACAGGCGAGAGTTACAGGTATAAGTATATTTTCCAATACAATCGAATTCTTAATGTGCTAGGACTTAGATATCAATAATTTATACATATATATAAGCAGTAAAAACAAGCAGTACAAAATTGTATAAATGGTTCAAAATACTGGTATTGCAATCTCTACTTGATAGCTCCTCTAATAGATAAACGCAATATGTTTAAATGTAATATTCATTTTTGTTTGCATGTGAACCCATTTTTCCTGACTTTAAATTTATTCCATATTTCATAACCTATATGTTAATCCTGAAGTTACTTTTGACTTCTTATTATATTACTTAAATATAAAGAGAATAGAGTATTTGCTGAATGTTTCTGTAAGTTATAAAAATACATTATACTACATAATAATATGAGCTATAATCACAAGTCCTTAATGAATACTGTGAGAGCAAAATTATTTTAGGCACTGCACCCAGATATTAGGCAAAGACAGCTTTATAAGATGCTCTAATTTTTGACTCGCGATCTTCTGAAATAATTTCTTCTTTACTAGACTTTACTTTTCGCATGCTTTAAGGTAAAAACAATTTTGATCTTGAATCATTTTTCATTGTCTTTCTCTAATTAAAAAATCTGTATGACTTTCATTCAAAAAAAAAAACGCGGAACATGTTCCATCAGCTTAAGTCTTTCTGATAAAATTCCAAATTTTGTTTCAGAATAGCTTTATTCAAAAAAAATTTCTAAGCGTTACAATTATTTACATTGACATTTAAAATGCAGACGGAATATAAAAAAGCAGCGTAAATTAAAGCTGAATATATATTTAAAAAATATAATGAAAAACAAAAAAAATTCAGCCATGAAATTTAGTGCTCAAAATTTTTTACAATATTTAGAAACTACTATGTATAAAGTTTTTATTTATGAGACTAAACAAATCAAATTTAATTCTTGGGTGAATAATTCTAGATGAAAGTAATATTTTATTTTTCAACGTGAAATGAAAATGTAGATGTAGAAAGCTTGTAAAGAGAAAAAGTGATTAAAGATTTCAGGACCAAATTTAAAATTAAACAAAGATTCTTATATAATATGCTTTTTTTAACAGTTTAAATTATGCTATCTATTAAAAATACGAATAAAACATTTGAAAATATATAATATTTCCAAACATTTTACTTCATTAAAAATAAAAACCATTACAAATTTAAAATTTAGCCACTAACAGGGTTTTTCTTTCTTCTTAATTCATATTTTGTTTTGAGAGATATTGCTGAATATGACTCGCGTCTGAAACCTTTACACCTGTGCTGTTAAATACCCTCATCTACTTCTATTTTCGAATAAGAAGTTCTAAATTTATCCGAGTATGGTATAGAATTCTACAAACCATAGGGGAACTCGCCCTTTATCCTCAATTTTTGTGTGACTATGACTAAAAATACAATGAACGCATGGGATAAAGTCAAAGAATGGTGACTCATTTTTTAGATTTTAGTTGAATGGATGAAAAGTTTTCAATGTGTTGGTGACATGTACCTTTTTAGTACAGACCTACGTAGACTAGAGAGGCCTGAACTCTGAGCGTAATACAGGATTTAACAGTGACATCTTGTGTCAGGCGAGGACCACATATTTGAATATCGAGGATCTGTTTTCAGGTCTTCCAATAATAGTAATAGTAGTAGTAGAATTAAAACAAACAAGTAATATATATAAAAAATTTTAAAGTCAATTCCTACTTAGGTCAACAATGAAAATTTTTATTTTAATTAATTTTATTAAATAATTACAATTAATATAAATATGCATAAACATATGACACACATAGTCACAATATTAAGTGGCAAAGTAGATAGCGATTTTCCTTTGCAATTTCCCATTTTCTTTCTTATACATGGTGTTGGACTATTATTTTTGTTTGTTACTATTTATTCCATTAATTAAATTCAATTATTCCAATAAAACAGTATGGAAAAAGAAATCCCATTCTCAGAAATTAGGCCATCCCAGATGGGATTCGAACCCACGAACTTTGGATTAGAAGTCCAAAGCGCTATCCATTGCACTATAGCAGTGGTCTTCAAACTGTGTTCCATGGAACCCTCGGGTTCCACGAGTCACAATAAAAATTCGAAAAAAATAATAATAAATATATATGCAAAATGAGTTCACATTCTCTATGAAGTTTATATAACCCCAAGTATCTAAAACTCACATCCTAGTCATTAAAAAACCGAAAATTTTATTCATACGTAATATAACTTTATTTTGCAATACTTTTAAAACTTGTATTATAATAATAAAAGAATATTAAAATATTTTTTCTTTATATGCAGGGACGTCGTAAGACTTCTTGAGGCCATGGGCATAAAGATATCTTAAGATATTTTGAGGCCCTGGGTGCTTATTTAAAAGTAGGCCCTACTTGAGATCTTTAAAAGTAGACAGTATATATAGGATGCACTGTCAAAACACTCATACAAAAAGGATAATTTAAAACCAATAAATGTGCATGGCTGACAATCTCGTAAACCTTGACACATAGTTGCTCGACCGAAGGTGGCATTTCGAATAAATGATTCGACTGATTGTTTATGGTATTAAGCCTAGGCATGGACAACGGTCATCACATAATGGTTATGCCACTGTAGCCAGTTGACATGTAGTCTTAAATTCTCTATTTTTCTGAGAATATGTACCGGAATACTATTAGAACATTAAAATCATTCAGATGATGATCTTATTGAGGCTGAACCAGAATGAAACGAGGCCCTCAACGTGGTGGGGCCTTGGGCCCAGTTGGCCCATGCCTTAAGACGTCCCTGTTTATACGTACTACCTACTAGATTGTGATTATTTTATTATTTACAACACCAGATTCCACAAAATAATTTCATTCTCATTAGTACAATGTATTTCACAACTAAATAGTTTTCTAATGAAAAATGTATTTTTTTCATTAATGGAAAAAAACATACCTATTATGAAGGAGATGGAACAACTTATCGAAGCATCAGCAGATTCGACATTAAAATCCACATTTCAACAAGAACAGCTCCTAAATTTTAAGATGCAAATTCATGCAAAATACACAGGATTTCTCACACTGCTGTAAATGTTTTAATACCATTCAGAACAATTAAGTAAAAAATTTAGAGCCACTTAAGTAAAAAATATTTCTTAATGTGAGTGACCACAGAAACAAAATGTAAAAGCAAATTGAAGAAGCGTATAAAACGCGACAACAGATAATTGCAATAGATAAAGATCTTGACAGTTTGGGTAAAAAAATGCTAACATACATCCCAGTTTCTAAATGTAATGCATGGTGGGTGAAACTTGGATCCAAAACTAAAATTATTAATTAGTAAATTATATAAAATGCAGTACTTTTTAAAAATGATTTTTACATAAAGTATTTATAACGTGTTAATCTACCTAAAATATTATTTTAGGATACATTCTTCTCAATGTGGGGAGGAGGGGGGAATGGGGTTCTACGAAAACACTTTGTAACTCTAGGGGTTCTACAAAGACACCTTATAGTTCTAGGGGTTCCGTGAGTCAAAAAAAGTTTGAAGACTATTGCACTACAGGGACACAACGAGCGATTTTCATTTTTAAATTTGGTGTTAGACTATTATTTTTGTTTTTTACTATTTATTCCTTAATTTAAAAAAATGATGAATTAATATTTGAAAAAACTGTATTAATATCAAATGTCATCCACTACAAGTTTTAAAAAATGTATTTGAACTTGAATAGATGAATAAAAAGTATTTTATTACCGATTGAAAATTTGAACAAGATATCTATTTATATTAATTTACTAGCTGCATGGCCCGGCGTTGCACGGGATTTTACCGAGGGTATAACTTAATCCCCATGTTAATTTCCTCCTTTAAATTCTTTAAAAAAAGATAGTTTTCGGCATTTTATTTTTTGAAAATCATTTTCATTTAAATGCATTGATATTTATTCATTTTAGAAGGAATCATAAAATAGGCAAAGTGTTATTGTTTTGAAGGGGAAAAAATTCGAATCGTGACGAACTAAATGATGTTCGGCATTTATAAATTTATTAAATCACTGATATTAAAAGAGCAAATTATGAACTTTTTTAGTTCAGATGGTTTATACTTATCCTAATTATACGAAATCCATACATAACGATTGAAAAATTTCGGTCAATGATTTACAGGAAACAATGCTACTTTATTTAAAAAATATTTATTTAATGTAATACATTTTAATGTATTGTAAATAAACTTATTTAAAATAATGATAACGGAGTAAAAACGCGATTAAATTTTTCACAAATATAATTAATGCAAAAATTCTTACCGTTACCTATTGAAACGACTGTTTATTTCTTTATTGCGTTTTTTTTTAGTGTTAGATTAAAAAAAGTTACAAAAAAAAAGGGTAAAAAGCTTTTATTTACACATTCACAATATAAAATTCAAAAAGAAAATAATACTATGTGATAAAAATATGTTTCAGAATATTTCCTTATATTTTTCTATGATATATTTTTCTTGTATTCCACTGTTCTTCAATAAATCAATTTTTAAGAAGAAAAAACTATCGGTTGTGATGCATTATATGAATAAGCATCCCGCCCCAATTAGCAATGTTATGAGGGAATTCCCCTTTTTACTACACAGCAAAAGACTCAAAACTACCTCAACCTTTCCCGTCTTCCAAACAGAAAGTAATGACCTTGACGCGCAATTGAGAATTTTTTTTAAAGTTTTCATTTTTTTTAATTATTTTTTTTGAGGGCTTAACTTTTACGTTAAAGTTTTGAAATTTCACACATTAATTGCAAAAACAAAGTACTTTTAAATAAAAGTACAAAAAAGACTGTTTAAATTATTTCTCGCAAAAACGGTATTTTACGAAAATCACAAATTTTTTTTTTAAATCCGTAATTTTTAAGCAATTTTTTCAATCTTCCCACTTAAGTTGTATAACATTATTCTACAAATGTAAAAAAAGTTTCGTACAATAATTTTAATTAATGAAGAAGTTATTTAATGTTAAGTTAAAATTTTGAGTATTTTTTAAAAATTCGTAGAAAAAAAAGTTTTTGGCATTTTATTTATTAAATGACTGATTCAAAAAGAAAAATGTATGAAATTATGTAGTAAAAAATAGCGTTTTAATAACACGAAAATAAATTCATACGCAACAATTTAGAAATATTTTTCATAAAAACGCATCTGTTTTAACTCGATTTTAAAAAAATTATAAAAAATAGAAAATATCATTATTTTGCAAAGAAAATTATACCGTATCGTGGCGAAAAAAATGATCCTTCCGATTCTGTAATTATTTTTTGTATGATTTAAAAAACAAAAATCGGATGGCTGTTTAAAAAACGTCGAGAGTACCGAAAAATTTCACCCTCTGTTCATTCACGACGCTAGACGGGAAAAACAACACGTAGAATTAAGACAATTAGGCGTTTTAAGGTTTTTAATTAATATCTTTTTAACTAATTACAATATCGGAATGAAAAATAGTTTACGTCCTATTCTCAAACCTATTGAATATACGCACAAAATTTCATAAGAATCGGCCAAGCCGTTTCGGAGGAGTTTGGTTACAAACACTGTGACACGAGAATTTTATATATTAGATATAGGAAGAGTGTGAACTAATAGCAGGAATTGAAAAAAGACAATCTTTATGATTTGATACAAGAAACTTCGTAATGGGAGTACATTATATTTTTAGACAAGGATATAAGATAAAATCAACAATACCTTGAAATTAAAAAAAATATATATTTAAATACCAGGGAAATAAAGTTTTATTCCGTTTTTTAATTTAATGCAGAACCTAAAACAATAATAATAAGAAATCCATAATTTATTTTTTTAAAGGAAAATAATTTTATACGAAGAAATGTTGCATATTTTATGACGGCAAATCTAAGGCTGATAAATAATTATGCATATAGTATAAGTTAAAAAAAGAATCTTCTTTAGCTTAAATTATCGATTTGTAAAGAAATTTTAAAGAAGCTACATATGCGTATGAAGTACTAAGTTTATCTATATAAATAAATAAAATTGAAGTGTCTGTTTGTAATTTCAAATTAGCAGCTTTTTATTAAATGCCTTTAAAGGTATGTAAGGTACTTATATCAAAAAATCAATTTTTAAAATTTTTGTCTGTCTGTCTGTTTGTTCCGGCTAATCTCGGGAACTTCTGATCCGATTTTAAGAATTCTTTCACCAATGGAAAGCTACATTATCAGTGAGTAACATAGGATATATTTTATCTCTATATTCCTAAGGGAACGGAAACTATGCGGGTAAAACGTTAACATTGATTACTCCCCGCCAAGTTGGCGCAAAATTATGCATTTGGTCAATAATGGAAATTTCAATAAACATTTTCTCTCATTTGTAATAAATAATTGAAACATAGAGTAATTTAGCATCTTTACAAAAAGCAATTTTTTAAATGTTTTTTTATTAAACGTCTAACGTTTATTACGTTACGTTTGTTAAATGTCAAACTCAAATTTTGAGAAATATCGCCAAGTTGGCTAAGAAGTTCTCAATTCCGATAATGCCAGTTTTCTCCCACTTTTTAAAGAGGGAAATGAAATAAAATTTTAGCGAATTGCGCGCGTGATTTTGAAAATTCTATGGTAATATTAATTGATAGTTTCATAAAAAGTTTTGATTTATCGAATATTTATTACTTTGAATTTTTTAAACCTAATTATACGATATTCATATTTTGCACAAAATTTTTCACTTATACTGAACCTAGATATTTTGCATAGAGGTATTACTTTGAAGATATAATGACGTAGATTCAGAACATTATGCAGAGACGCAATTGAAAATCGGTTATAGATATTAGGACGCAAATGCTGGAGGTTATATTTTAGTTCCAGAGAATTTTGTAATGTAGAAGAAAATGATGCAAATCTTATTGCTCAAATTTACCCGGGCTTGCAAACAAAATTTAAATTGGGATCAGTGGTTGCACGCAAGATCAATATTGGCGCCTAAAAATGACTTTGTCAATGAAATCAACACTGAAATTTTAGACGTGTGGGGAAAATGAAAGAATATTTATTAATGGATACAACCATGGATACAGAACACAAAGTACTTCATATCCCACGGAGTTCATAAATTCGCTTGAACTTTCGGGTGCACCCTCATATAAACTTCAATTAAAAATAAATGTACCCGTTATGTTTATGCAAAATATCGATGCTCCTCGACTATATAATGTCATTGTGCATAAAATCAACATTGAAAATTTAAACGACGTGCGGGAAGGGGGGGATGAAGAAATATTTATCAATGAATACAATCATGGATAAAGAACACAGTACTTCATATCCCACGGAGTTCTTAAATTCACTTGAACTTTCGGGTGTACCCTCACATAAACTTCAATTAAAACTAAATGTACCAGTTATACTTATCCAAAATCTCGATGCTCCTCGACTATGTAAAGAAACGAGGCTTTGGATCACAAAACTGGTGCAGAATATACTTGGTGCCAATATTTTGACATATGTCATGAAAAGGGATAGTGTTATCATACCTCGGATTCCAAGTATCCCACTGACCTACCATTTCAATTCAAACGAGTTCAAATTCCAGTTTTACTGTTGCTATACTGTAGCCTGATCGGTGTGTCCAATGCCCAAATCTTCGCATATTTGCAACTGACGGAAGAACATATAATATGGTATACAGTAGCACCTTAGAATAATATTCTGTTTTGAGCTCCTTTAAAGATAAATTATACATTAAAAGTAGATACTTTCGATTTTTAAAAATATTAATACTTTAAGTTATTGACTTTTTGTTGTTAATTATTATAATAAATTACGTTTTCAGTTTTTTTTTAAACTAAGCTCAATTTTAGAATTTTTAAATTTATTTGTTCCAGTCGAGCAATAAAAAAAAATCCCACAATCCCAAATCCACAATCTCGGTAGGCCACTCTATCCTCCCTTTGTCGAACTCGGATACTTGATCAAAAGCTGATCACTGTTTTCTACGAGACATAACTGATCGTTTTATGAAAAACCACAAGAAAAACGCAATTGCCGAACTTGAAATCGTCGAAATCTCCAAGCCTTAAATAGCGCTTTGAGGTGGCGCCACAGGCGTGCGTGATGTGTGTCTGCGCTGAAATTGTAATCATTTTCATATCTCACCTCCGCTAATGCATGCTGTAAATTTTATGCTATTTTCGTGCTTCCTTCAGGGTGTTGCATTTACGGTGGCCAGCAGTGTAATTACGACTTGGACAGTTATTTAAAGACATCAACGCGAGCGGAGCCGCGGGTAAAAGCTTGTATTTAAATATTTTTATTCATCTATATAAATAAATAAAATTGAAGTGTCTGTTTGTAATTTCAAATTAGCAGCTTTTTACAATGCATTTAAAGGTATGTAAGGTATTTATATCTAAAAATCAATTTTTAAAATTTTTGTTTGTCTGTCTGTCTGTTTGTTCCGGCTAATATCGGGAACTTCTGATCCGATTTTAAAAATTCTTTCACCAATGGAAAGCTACATTATCAGCGGGTAACATAAGGTATATTTTATCTCCGTATTCCTACGGGAACGGGAACTATGCGGGTAAAACCGTGGGACGTTGCTTACTCCCCGCCAAGTTGGCGCAAAATTATGCATTTGGTTAATAATGGAAATTTTAATAAAAATTTTCTCACATTTGTAACAAATAACTTAAACAAAGTGTAATTTAGCATCTTTACAAAAAGCAATTTTTAAATGTTTTTTTTTATTAAATGTCTAACATTTATTACGTTACGTTTATTAAATGTCAAACTCAAACTTCGAGAAATATCGCCAAGTTGGCTAAGAAGTTCTCTATTCCGACAATCCCAGATATTTTAATGCAAATTTTCTACCACATTTTAAAGAGGAAACGAAATAAAGTTTTAGCGAATTGCGTGCGTGATATTGAAAATTTTATGGTAATATTAATTGACAGTTTCATAAAAAGTTTTGATTTTTCGAATGTTTGTTACTTTGAAATTTTTTTTAATCTAATTATACAATATTCATAGTTTGCACAAAATTTTTCACTTATACTGAACCTAGATATTTGACGTGGAAGAATTACTTTGAAGATATACTAGATAATACTATAGAGGAAGAACGCGAATTGCGCGAGCGTGATATTGAAAATTCTATAGTAATATTAATTGACAGTTTCACACATAAAAAGTTTTGATTTATTGTCCATAAAATCAACATTGAAAATTTAAACGACGTGCAAGGAGGGAGGGAAATGTATTATAAAAAAAAAGTAAGAGGAAGAAAAGTAGAACAAATGGAAGATGAATTATATATCAAACGTAGATACTTTCGATTTTTAAAAATATTAATAGTTAAAGTTATTGAATTTTTGTTGTTAATTATTATAATAAATTACGTTTTCAGTTTTTTAAAATTAAGCTCAATTTTAGAATTTTTAAATTTTATTGGTTCCAGTCAAGCAATAGAAAAATTACCATATTATAATATTTACTTTCTAATGATAATGATTGCGACTTTGACAGTTATTTAAAGACATCAACGCGAGCGGAGCCGAGGGTAAAAGCTAGTTTAATAATAAAATACAAATTCATTTTGTTTTGTATTCATAAACTCAGTATAAATACAAGCATGCGTCATTATTTTAATAATTCAATACAAAATGAAATATACTCCAATGACGAAATTTTGAATCTATATATATAAAGGAGAAAAGAGACTCACTGACTGACTAATCACGATATCTCCGGAACTATTCAACCTACAGACTTGAATTTTGGTAGACATGTTCCTTTCATAGAGTAGAGATCAGCTAAGAATGGATTTTGCAAAATTCGAAACGCAAGGGGTGTTATAAATAATTGTTTCCCTTTTTACACTACTCGAAGTGCAATATTGAAATTGGGTAAGCAGATTCCTTTCATAGAGTAGAGATCCACTACAAAATGAGTTTGGTGAAAAACAACCCCCAAGGGGCGTTGCGGGTGCTTAGGGGGCGTTATAGATAATTACTTCCATTTTTAAACTCCTGGATTAAGGGGCGTAAAAGATAGATATTTTCGTTTTTAAACTACTTGATCTACCGGCTTTAAAATTGGTAGGCATAGTTCTTTCCTGGAGTTAATATCCGCTACAAAATGGGTTTTGGGAAAATAGACCCCCAAGGGGTGTTGAGGGGGATTAAGGGGAGATATAAATAATTATTCCGATTTTTTAACTATTAGACGCATAGTCTTGAAATTTGGTAAGAAGATTCCTCTCATAGGGTAGACATACGCTACAAAATCGGTTTCGTGAAAATCTACCTCCAAGTGGCGTTGCGAAGAGGCGTTATAGATAATTACTTCTATATTTTAAACTCCTGGAAGTGCAGTCTTTAAATATGATAAACAGAAACCTTTCATGGAGTAAAGATCCACTATATAATGTGTTTTGTGAATATCAACCCCCAGGTGGCGTTGCTGGGGCTCAAGGGGCGTTATAGATAATTGTTTCCATTTTTAATTTATTAAACTCAGTCTTCAAATTCGGTAAGCAGATTTCTTTCATAGAGTACAATTCCCCTACAAAATGGGTTTTGTGAATACAGACCCCAAAATGGCGATGCGGGGGCTCAAGTGGGGTTATAGATAATTATTCCCATTTTTAAACTATTAGACGTACAGTCTTCAAATTTGGTAAGCATATTCCTTTCGCTGAGTACAGATCCGCTATAAAATGGGTTTCGCGAAAATTAGCCCCCCAAGTTTCATTTCGGAGGATTAAGGGGCGTAATAGATAAATATTTCCGTCTTTAAACTATTCAATCTACCTGGTTGAAAATTGGTGTGCATGTTCCTTTCATGGAATAGAGTTAGTTCCTCAAACAAAAAGTAAAACAAAAATTGATCCCTAAGGAGGGTTGCGAGGGGTCAAGGGGAGTTATAGGATAAAAAATCCTGTTATAGAATTGTTAGACCTGTGTATTTGAAATTTGTTAATTAAGTTTATTTTGTTGCATAGGGATGCACTAAGAGTGCATTTGACGAGAATCAACTCCTGGGGGAGCAGGGGGTTACTTGGGCGTGTCGACAAAAAAAAATTCCTTTTTTCAAACTACAAGAACTATAATAATGGAATTTGGTTTACGTTTTTCTTTTGTTGAATTGAAATCCGTTAAGAACGGTGTTTGGGAGATCGAGTCAATGGAATTTTAGGGGGGGGGGGTATAGATAGTAAAAACTTTGTTTTTGCTCTATTAGATTTAGATTTGAAATTTGGTTTCCATGTTTATTTTATGGAGTAGAGATCCACCTAAAATTAGTTATGCGGAAATCCACTTGGTTATAGGGTTACGAAAATGCAAACATCATTCTATACTCAATTTTAGAGATTATTAGATCATACAAATTAGTAGTTCAGTCCTTTTTTTATCAAGAGACGAGAGTTACAGGTATAAGTATATTTTTCAATACAATGAAATTCGTAGATATCATTATTTTATATATAAACAGTTTTTTTTATAAACCTTAATGAAATACCCAGCGAAGCGGGTGGGTAGCGGCTAGTAAAGATATAAGTATAGAGTTCATGTGATGATTTTATATCCATTGTGAAGTGTTTTTAAACGATTGACAGTACAAGAATAAACCCGATCGAATAAATGGAAACATAAAAAAATGCTCAAGTTAATTTATTACTATAAAAGGGGGAGGGGATTAGCTTTAAAAAAATTATTTTTCACATAGCATTGAGTATGTGTTATTAAACATACAACGGATTTTGAAGAAAGTGTACCTGTGAATCATGGTTGCATCACATTTGTTTACAATTTTAAAATTCAATTTTGTAGCGTTCTATTTTTTGAATTCTCATAAATAATGTATTTATGGATGCAGCAAAGTGCCCTATATTTTCTAAAAGTAAAACAAAAAAAAAATGCAAAAATTGAAGCCTTTTTACGTCCCAGTTAACTTAAGCAGAAAAGCACTATGGTGAAGTGAGATATTTCAAGACATGTTTTTCTGTGAGCCGTTTTTGTCAAAAGATAAAGAGCATTGCCTATGTACATTTCAGGTTTCTTCGTAAAAAAATTCGCCATAATAATTAAAATAATATAATAATTAAATTAAGACTATTCCATTATACATCGAATACACCTAAAAATTAAAAAAGTGCAGTTTGAAAGCATAGGAACGCGGTAAACGTTTTTTAGAGACATCTTTCTTTGTCATAAAAGAATTTGCGAAGAAACGTTTTCAAGCGGATTCTACGGTCGTTTCTTCTGAAATTTTGCGACGTACCTTATTTTCTCTAGGGAATAAGCTCCTCCACGATTCAGAATCCCGGTCATACTGATTATGCAGGCAATAACCTAACAATGCTAACATTGATTTATAAAGATGTCCCGAAGAAGTGGTCGCTACGGTCGGATGGTCCGTGAGAAAATTCTGGTGGTCCGAGGAGAAATTTAGAACACTATTCGAAATTTCAATGCTTTTTTATACTCCTTGAAGGTTTTTGTTTTATTAAACATTTTGAGATTCGGTCCACAAATATATGATAGTCGGCAAAGGTGTTTAAAATTTTTTAACTTTTCTCTATAAATTTAGGGTTTCATTGTCATCAGGTTACTTAAATGTATATATATTTTGAGACATATTCTCTTGAATAGCTGTAGGCGGCCTATAATAACGCATAAATTCTGAGAATATAATTCTACTAAACTTATTTTAAATATGAAGCAAAAAAAAAAAAAAAAAATATCATACCAAATTATTTTTATTTTATTGATTTTTGTTTTTTTAAGCAAATTTGCGTTCTATAGAACTTTGCAAATATGGCTTAAAATATGATTTGTTCGGAATATTTAAATTTATTAATAATATTGATTCAATCACTTCTTGATATTACAATAGATTTATGAAAACATTTAGAGCTCACAGAATAAAATAATATGTTTCCAAGAAATTTGCATTAAAAAAAACCCCTGCAGTAATTAAACTTTAACCCAAAATAATTCTTGAAAATTAAACCAAAGAGCAAATAATTGATAAAAATGACTTCACAAATGCACATCCCCCCCCCCTTCCAAATCGGAATTCATCATCATTCCCAGGAAGCAATGTGATTTCACAATGAATATTCATACACACTCTCATATTCCTGTCAATCCCCCCCCCTCCCCCAAGATTTATCCATGAAAGATTTGTATGTTGTTTTTTAAACAAATTTTAAACACACAGTTTTGGGGATATATGTAAAATTTTAAATAAATTTCCTATCCGATTTTTTATTAACCCTCTTGTTTTTCGTTAATTATACTACTTTTATTTCTCAGTTTTTTACAATCCTATTTATCACCAATCACATTGAAAAAAAAATGCAGAACGATGAAAACACGATTTTCAAATTGCATTTTAAGTCATCGGTGCAATCGTTTCAAAATTTCAGCATTTTGAATTAACTAGCATAACGATCTATTTGGTTTAAAAAATAATAAGTATCAAAAACTTTGTTTCGTTAATTAAAAAACGAAAAGATAAATAGTCCTTTCTACAATATATCCCCACAAAATAAAAATATTTTTTGTCCCTCCCCCCGCTTTTTTCTTTCTTCCTTTAACAACATGTTTTTTAATTATTGTCCATTTCAAAAAACTAATCTCCCAAGCATTTGAAATTAAAAGAAGACAATTTCTTTTCACATCTCAAACGAATTATATAAGTAATCAAATGTATTTCTAAGCTCATCCGAGCCAAAATATAATATCGCGTTTATTGACAGCCTGAATTACTTCATTACAGGGAAAGGAAAAAAGCAAGAAAATAAAAGAAAGTTGCTCCAACAGCATTTTTGCGAAGCATCACTTAAGGTTTCATATTTCTGGCCTGTACGATTTGTCCCGTCCGCGAGAGAGGATAGATAATTAGGAGCTGGGACCGAAAGGGTCACTCCTCCTTTCCCCAGGGTCGATGATCCCGAGCCATGAAAAATGCTCGCGTGCATTCTGCGCATGACAAAAGAGGCAGACGACTTATAATGGAAGTCTTTCAACCGGAGGAACGAATCGCTGGCTTCTGGAAGAAACCAACTCGTTTCACGTTGGTTAAAAAATATTAAAATCAATGAAAGAGCTAAAACGATTTGTCCTTGTGTAGCAATATATTCTATCTCCAATTTTAAGACACGATGGTTCTGTTTTCCCGAGAATTAAATGGATAATTATTATCATTTATTTAAATATATTGCTTTTTGGAAAATTACCGCAGAGATTTATTTTTATTCAGTTGATAAATGCTTAGATGTATATTCCTTTACCCTTTATAAAAGATCCATTATATAAATGAAAGTCTAGGAAAAAAGAAAAAGAATTTACAACATAATATATAACCGCACTTGCACTACTTTAAAAATCATAGAATTTCGGACACTATTAAAGAGTTATTTTACAATCATTGAGGCCAGGGGACGTCTTAAGGCATGGGCCTTGTTTTGTTCTCGACTCTTGTCTGAATAAGATCATGATTCGGATAATTTCAATGTGGTCAAATATTATTCCCGTACATATTCTCGGAAAAACAGGGAATTTCAAAATGCATGTCAGCTGGCAAAAGTGCCCAAACTGTATTATTATATGATGATCGTTGTCCATGTCCAGGCCTAGGCCTAATACCATAAGCAATCATTCAACTCATTTTATCGAAATGCGACCATCGGTTTGTGAATCATGCACATTTATTTGTTTCAAATGACCGTTTGCACGAGTGTTTGATAATGCATGCTACTTTTAAAGATCACAGGAAAAGCCTATTTTTGCATAAGGGCAACAAAAAGTCTTAAGACGGCCCTGATTGAGGCCTGGTAATCTTGATGATAAATGCAAATAATTAAAAAAATTCACATTAAAAAGAACTGTAATATTTCGATAAAAAAAAGTATAAGAAATTTGAAGTCATAAATAAATTATTTCGCTTTTTCACTCCAATCAAATCACATTAGTATCAGAATCACATATTTGTAGAAATGAATAAAAAGTTAATGCCAAAAAAAAAACTTTTTTTCTAAAAAAGCGTTTTTTCTCCTCATATACTTATTCTTTACAGGAAAAAAAAACATTTTTTTTCCTGTTATTTCATGAGATACTTTTCCCCGATATGATAAATTTTTTGAATCAATTCAAGATTTTAATATATGTAATTAAAAATAAAGATTTATCATGAACACTAAATAAGATATTGTTTAATTCCTGGAAAAGTTTTAGGTTTTTTTCTTAAATTGAAATAAATATTTCTATGTTTCTAAACAAGCAAGATAAATTTCAACTGATTAATTTTACCAGTTACATCAGAATAGACTTAAAAAAAACCCCTCCAACCCCATTTTTTGTATTTTTTATAAAAATTATTATTAATTTATACAGTCGACTCTCTATAATTCAAATATTCGATAATACGAACCTCTCGATAATTCGATGCATATGCTTGGTCCCTAGAAAAACTTTTGATATTTCGAACTAAAATAATCCGTTTGGGTACACTCAATAATTCGAAGTAAAATCTGCGGCTGGCCAGAATACAACAAGCGATAATTCGAAGTGATCTAGTAAAACTCTTGACAATTCAAACACTCACTATCATGTAAAGTCTTGTAGGAAACAGGTTGGAGCTTATGTGTTTAGTGTTGTATTGTCTCTGCTTGTTTGCCCTGTAACGTAGCCCCTTTGATGACCATCGAAGTTGACTTCGATTACTCTGACAGAAGCTAGTGTGTCAGTGAACAAACTACGCAACTTTTCCTTTTAAAATCACATTGATGTCGACGTTTTTCAAGCTTCATTTATTCTAGAAATATCTATTGACAAAGTTAGATTGAATGCCACATAAAACAAAAAAAAGATAGCAGTTTTTATTTCGTAAAAAAAAAAATAATAATTACGTAAAGTATGTACTGTTTTAATATTTGTTTTTAATACATAAATGTATTTTTTTAATACAGTATACTTTTAACTTCTGAATAATATTTATACTATATATAAAATATGTACTTTTTAAAAAATACTTTAAAATAATTTTATTACATTGTTTCAAATTTAAATATGTTAGAAAATTTTTTCTCTTCGTGTATTTTGGAAGTTTTTTGATACCCTTCTTGAAAATTGGAAGTTTTTCATTGGTCCCTTCAGCTTCGAATTATCGAGAGAGTCGACTTATAATTGCATAATTATCAAATTTTTTAAATTTTATTTCTACTAAAAAATTTTATTTTAGGAAGAAGAAACAATATTAATTTGAATTGAAAAACGAAATGTCTACTAAACAGATTTAATACCGAAAATTTTTTGAATGAATATTTATAGATAGCAATTCTTGCATTTCAAAGTACTTTTATTGTAGAAAATTTTTAGTTCATTTAATCTTATATGAAACTTAATAATCTGGTCCTGATAATTGTGAAGAAAAATTCTTTGAATTTAAAGAAATGTAACCATAGTTTTGCAAATAATAAGTGTTTTGTTAGATAAATTTTAAGAAAAATCAAAAGCTTACTCAGTCTTCTACTTTTACTGAAGCACACTTTTAGAGAAATATATACACTGTTCACACTTTTGAATAATCATACTTTATTTTTTCAGTTCAATACTCTTTAATTTTACATCAAAGTGAAAAAAACTGAAAACTATACACACATGAACATTTTTCGCACTATAAATAGGAGCTTTCAGAAAGACAAGACACATTTTGACCTCAATTATATTCACTCTCCACTTTGAGCATGAATAGAGGCTGTATTCATTTGCATAGTTGATGATATGATTTTGCATAATCAAAGATAATGCACACACATTTACACAGACTATTCTAAAAACACAATTCCTCAAAGAAAAAGAAAGAACAAAAGCTAATCTCATTTATCATTTTTTATAAAAAAAAAAAAAAGGACTTTTCAATTAAATCCTTTTTAAAACAATTTATATTATTAGAATTTCAACAATCATAATATCACATTGACTAGATATCATTTTATATAAAAATACAAAATTAACAAAAAATACTGCTAAAAAGCAAAATAACACAATAAAAAATGAGCAAACAAGAATTATGTGGTACACAGTTCAAACAAAAAATAATTATACTTTAAGGTAAATTTCAATTTTATAATATATATTACACTTTAAAACAGCCTTGTTTTTCACAGACGGTTTTTTGGTCATCACAGAGACAGGTAAATATTTGCATTTACAATTAGCAGTTGTCTTAAATTACTTAAATTTCCTTTTTCTCAATAGATTTATTATATGCATGTAAAAAATATTAGGAATACCACAGTCAGTACTGATTACGATTGTATCACTACATAACATGTAATTTTGTGGATTTCCAAGGATGATTTTTTTTCTTTCAGAATAATCAATTTTGGCATATAAATTGATTAATTTTAAACTTCAACACTGACAATTATTTTTTGTATTAAATTACAAAATTGAGAGACTTTATTTTATACAGCCAAATAATTTATGGCAATAACTTTCATTATTGACTTTCAAGATTTGCATTTTTTTTAAAATGAGTTTAATGCTTTTCTCACATGTCCCATTTCTTTTTTCTAATATTCATCAATAAATAATTTACAATTAATGTAAAAAGGAAAAATATTTTTTCTTCTTCTACTGAAATCAAATTTGAAGACAAAAACTCCAATTTATAAGTCTGCATTCAAAGTTACTATGTTAATTTCAGTTCATTTAGTCTAATTCCTCTGCTATAGATTTATGGTTTTTAAAATCTTAGTTTGCTTATACAAGTTATTAATTATCTGTGATAATTTCATTAATAAAACTATGTTAACTGCCTCCCAAAAGAGTAAAACCTTATCTCTCTTCTGAAAAATAACAAGTAATATCATAGATTGTTCCTAGACAAGATACCCAGATTTTATTGATTTTTACAGATGTATCTGATACCACTTTAAGTGAGAATTTACTTAAAATGTAATTATATATGCATTGTTAAATAGTAATAATAGTCACTAAAAGATGCATGAAAATAAAATAAGAACCAGCAAAGAAAAAAAAATACATAAAAAGATCGATAGGACCATGGTTTAAAAATCAGTTACATAATTAAAAAAAAGCAAATAATACAACTTTACTGAAATACTATATAGTAGATTTAGTGATAGAAAGATCAGCAATGATATTAATGCAAAAATAACAAATACTCAATCAAGTTTTATCATGTTTCATATACAAACTCATTAAACTTAAAAGAATACATTATGCACAGTTTAGAATGATACAATACTGTTTTATTCCCAATTTTCTTTAAATAATTAAAACATTTCATTAAAATACTTTTAAAAGAGCTGAACACTTTTAAACCAAAATATTACTTACTTAGATAAATTGTTAAGGATATGTAAGCACAGTTATGATATAATGAATAATTCTATAAATTAAATTGGAATTTTTATTTATACTCTAAATTACCAATTCTACATGATTTTTGTGAGACAACTGCATATAATCATATTTAAAATTCATATGGATCAATTCAAAATACCATATTTACTCGAATCTAAGTCGCCATTGATTCTAAGCCACACCCCAAATTCTCAATGCATTTTTGTGAAAAAATAAATCATTGTAAAATGATTTATTGATATCTGATATTTTTGAATAAGAAAATTTAAAACAAGAACTAATAAAGTGAAAATAACTAGTTTATGTAACCAGTATTAAAAACTTTTAAAAACATACACGTATCTGTAATTGCTGTAATTGTCAATATGATGTTCAATTTCTCTCATCCAAGGAATTTGTTCTTCTTTGATTCTAAGCTACACCAGATTTTCTGTAGCATTAACATTGGAAAAAAAGTGTGGCTTAGATTCAAATAAATGTGGTATTTCTTCTTAACACCATTAAAAGTAAAGGAAAGAGCATATTCCATATAATTAAAAACTTTAAATAAATGCAAGTTACATACTTAAAAAATGTTACCAATGTGTTTGAAACTATCTGTTACTGGGAATAAAATTTAAAAAAAATGGAAGTGGATAAAATGCAATTTTTTTTTTAAATACCAAAAGCAATACGCCATAGCAATATATATTTACAGTTATTACATTTTTAACAATTTGTTTGACAAGACATTTTCATAAATTTGTCATTTTCAGTTTTTATGGAACTACAAGATGGTGCATACAGAAATTCTAATTAATGGCTAAAGGTATTTGAAAAGTAATGGAATTTGTTTTTACATTCTATAGAGATTCTGCTAGCTAAAATCACTGTACAATGAATGAGACTCAGTTTTAGGCAATTACTAGCACATACATTTCAAGCATAGCAAGCTTTTCCCACACATTTACAAGCATCAAATATATTTAATATATTTTAATTTTTTTTAAATAATTACATTTGAGAAATTTGTTAACATTTTTTATTTTAAAAAGAATACTGTGACAAAAATATTGTAACAGTTTTAAGAATTAATTGTTTTTAAACTTGATTATATTTTATTATTTTTAATTTACATATATTAACACAATTTTAAATTTAAAGGTAAAAAACACTTTTTTTACAAATATATTCCAGTAATATTGATAAAAACGGTGAAAGGTTAAAATTTAAGTAAACAAAATGCTCGGATACATATTACATATTGCAGGGACATATTAAAAGACATTTGTATTTATCCTTTAAAGAAAAAAAACTAATAACCTCATAAAATTCTACTGACTTCTTTTCCTGAAGATCAGCAGATTTTTTTCACAGTTCATAAACACTTTAATTTACATAATTTAACATAATATTTTACATAAATTACTGCCATAAGTAAAATATAAAACTGAGCCCTCTTTAGTATAAAAAAAACCCATTAATAAAACTGAAGGAAATAAAGTAAATATATATAAAATGCATGTTAGCTAAAAACTTATAAATCTGTAAAAGGGTTAATAAAAGGTGTAAAAAGAATTAAATGCAAGCAGAATGGAAATAAGTTGATAAAAAAAGTAGAGAAATTATAAATCTATGTCCAGACACACATTCACACAAGTCATAATAATAATTCTTTATTTAATAACCATAATCTATTTCATAAAACTGATAAGTAAATATATAAAGAATGAATATCTTATGCAATATGAATATTGTCATAATTTTCTAAAATTAAAGAATCTTCTGCATATGAGTAAAATTTTAATTAATGCATACTACATGTGTAAAATCAATAAAAAAAAACTTTTAAAGTTTATATGAAGGCATAAAATTAAAATGGACATATCAGCAACAATGAAAATAAAATATTTAGCATTTAGTTCTATGATTATAGAAATATTCCCGTTTTAAGAATTACAAGAAACTTTTATACAATTTTACCAAAACTCTATTTTTTACATTTTAAAATTCAATAAAATTTTAAATAATGTATTTTAGATAGATGAATGAAAAATGCAAGCTTAATCATCCTCTTTGGCATGAATTCTTAAATAATGATATCCTTATATGTTAAATAAATAATGGTTATACAGTACAAGTATGCACATACATATTTTTAAGAACACATAATAATAATATAAAGTTTCACACCAGAAATGCCAAAATTATGCATACTCAGAAATCATTAAAACAATATAAAATTAACAAGTATTGAAATTTTTTCTCAAAATAAAATTTTATAAAAATAATTTTTTAAATAACACATTAAACAAAGAAACACGCGGATCAGTTTCCATTAAATCTGAATATAAAATTTTATTTTCAAATAATTCACCTTAAAAATATTGTAGACTAAAATTTTCCAGCACTAATTTATATCTTTAAAATTTCTTCCTCAAAATTTTTTTTTAATTTATAAATAATAATAAAGTTTTTTAACTCTCTGAACACCAATTCAAACTTTACTCGATTCTAAACAGAGTCACACCCTTTAAAATTGAAATATTTATTTATTTGTAAAATATTAAACATAATGATAAAAAATAAAATAATGATTTAAATTTCAAGAAGAAAATTCTAATTTTTCAGTGATTTTGGAGGGGGGATGGGGAGTTACTACTGCATGACATGCTAACATTTCTGAAGACAAAATTGATCTACTTAAATATTTACATTTCCTTCATTATTTTGAAGGACTACATGTATTATGAAAAAAATACTGAAAAAAATATATTTTGAAAATTATCATTGAAGTTAATAAAATGGTAAATAATCAATCTTTACCAAATAAAAAAAATTCAAATCATTGTAAAATTGCATTAGCAACATGTAATTATTTTACAGTGCCTTAAAGGTTACAGCATTTTAAATTTTGTTCAAGAGAAAACACCAATATTTGAGTATAATATCAAAAGGTAATATTTCCTTAAGGTTGATTTTATGTCACCATGAAAACATATTAAAAACACTACATTTACATTCATATTATAAAAAGCTCAAGTTAACACACAGAAATTTTGTTATATAGTAAGTAGGAGTATATCAGCAATATACACATAAAAAATCACTGTATTCTCAGAGTCATACAATTTAAAGAGTCAGAACCAGCAATTTAATTATCAAAAAATTTAAGTTTTACAAACACTCAGTTATTACTTTTAATCCAGCTACGCAAATGCAATTATTGCATGGAAGAGCATCACATAGCATGTGCCAAAAACAAAGGCACTGATTAAGAAAATTAAAATAATAATTTCACCTGATATAGTTGATGAAAATTTATCTTTATACTAAGTCAAATGTAAGAAGTTCCATCAAACTTGACTGTTTTTAATTTCTTTTGAGTTATTACATACAACCTTAGTTTGGTCAGTACACACATTATGATTTAATAAAAATGAGAATTATGTATATCATTTATACAATGTAATAAAAATAAAATTTAAAAACAAATCAACAACTGTAAAACTAACATAATTCTTTTTCATTTATTCAAAATAAGTCACTTATGGTTAAAAAAAAATGAACAATGAAAAATTTAAAGCTACTATTTTTTTAAATAAAATTAATTCATGAAACTGTATTAATTTTTAAATATTTCTACTATGTTTTAATGCCTATGTTTGACACAGAAAAAATGTTCTCATCATTTTTTTATGTCAGAAAACCCAATATTTTAAAAAATCTAATAACTTTTTTTTTTAACTATACCAGTAATTGAATAAATGTTTTTCTTAGTTTTTTTTAAAAAAGTCTTAATAGCTCAAAGACTAAAAACATTTTAGAAAAAAATGTATCCTAATAGAACTAACAGCTCTTAGAATTCAGCACCATAAAAACATGTGTTCATACCAGTGAAATTATAAATTTCTCCATTTCTATAAAAATACAAATTCACCTATTTAACAGTAAATTAATAAAATGGAAGAAAACTTCATTTTTTTCTTTCTACAGAGATACAAATAGATAGTAAATTATGACTAGCTATATATACTTGTAAATCCATTTTATCATCTAAAAATACTTTTAAAAAGTAAAATAAAACAAATAATTCAATAAGTGATGAGTTTGCTAACTACTTATGCATATTTTTGACTTTGCATAAAGAAAATTTCCAAACATATCAGTAAATATAGTTTTCTCATGAAATTACTATTTTAAGAAAGAAAAAACTAAACAAAACTCTTCTAATGTTGCTTTCTATAGAAAAAGTACAAACGCGAACAAGTTATTCTTTGAAAAAAGTTCCCAAAAAAGTTCTCAGAAGGCAAAAGTAGTCCACACTTATGTACAGTATGAAACCCATTACGAAAGGCAAACTCACACATAAAGACCAGTTCTTCAAACTTCAGTAAAAAAAAGGCTCTTGTTTTCCCACCAGAGAAATGGAAATGTATTACCTTCGGTTTAATTCAATTCGTATAGCTGTAATACAAAAGTGATTGCAATTTATTTAAGAATATATTTAATACACACAAGTGCTTATATACAGTTTTATTCTAACATATAGTTTGTAAAAAAAGAAGGAAAAAAAAAAAGAAGGAAGCTCAAGGAAAAATTACAAGCAAGTTACAATACCTTTTAAAAGGAAAAAAAAGTTTAAATATTTTTGGCTTCTTCCTCATAATTTTTATAAAAATGATTTAATCACCTACAGATTTTTAAAATTAGCTTTTTCTTTTCTTTTTATAACTCACAGTTTAATTGTACAATTTCACAAAGTATTATTAAAATGTTCTTAAGGTGTTACATTTCTAGACTTTCAGAAAAATATGACTCACATATTAAGAATTGTAGTAAGCATAACATTTTAATAATCACAAGATGACTGATTAAATAAATTAGAACAAGTCAGATTTTAAAAATCCTCATTTGATTATGAAAATAAATTTTGTTCTTAAGCCTAAAGAGAAAATTACACCCCCCCACCCCTCCCTATCCAGCTCAGAGGCATAACAGAGAACATTAGGGAGCCCCTGCAAAGTCAGGTTTTGCCTTTAATACTTTATTAATTGGTTAAATATGTACATGGGATCAGTCAGAACTCCCCCCCCCCATGCAATGCAGGGGTGTACATTGTGCCACTGATTAAGCTAGCATTGCAGCAAATAAAAAAAAACTCATCTAAATAATTTTTTTAGCTTTTATTTAGTTATTCAAGCAGTTTGCCACTAATTAATGTCTTTTTTTAGTACCAATCTGTTCATACCATTTTATTTTCTCTTTTTTGCTCCACAGTTCTTCAATCCATCTTTAATATGATCAAAACACAAAGATTGTGGGAATTAAGGAAAAAATTTTTACAAGTGCCTTTTAATGTAGGATAAAGTAAGTTTAATATATATCAAGGAATACTTATTATTTGGCATAAATATTTTTTTCTGAAAATATGCAATCTCTTCAAATGATTCATTGCCAAGTTTCCTCAAAGTAAATAAGATTACAGTATTAATGACCTAACAATAAAATAATGATCAAGCATTTGGGCCTAATAACAAAGTTCATTCTTTTTAGAGATTCAAGCTTTACAGCTTATCATTCAAGCTTTATATTAGCCTTTTTATAGGGATGATCAATATGAAGGGAAAAGTCAATTTCAATTCCAGCTGTTTGTATAGTTTCACCCAAGGTATGGGCATGTGAAAATTTTTTCTGTATACTGCCATTTTTTAATGTTGAAGATAAGAGATTGCAATGGCGAAATCCCCCCCCCCTTGCAACAATAAAAATGTTTTCTTTATACATTGTTAATAGATATGTGAAAATTTGTGGAATGTTATTTTTAGAGTTTGAAAAGAAGTGGAGCTAGAAATTCCTTTGTATGCTATTTTTTACTGGTCAAGGAGAAGAAAGAAAGCAGCTAATGATTTTAAGTTAAGGTGCTGAAAACAAAATTCTAAGAATTGAAAATAAGCCATTATGACATATTTATGTCCATAAATGGGATGGAATGAAAATATATTCCTTTTTGACGCCATTATTTGTTGATCTCACTATTTATAATGGAACTACAAATAAGTATATGATTAAATTCAACTAAACTCAGTGGTGCAACAGCCCATGAGGGCCAAGGCCTACTTTGTCCATCTCAGTTTCCATAATCTTGGGCACTGAGGCACATGAGCAGATGCTCTGGTCAGGTGGTCAGTATGATGCGACCCCCCCCCAAGTGTTTAGTTCCCATTTATTGACCCATTGAAGGGATGAAAGGCTGAGTCGACCTTGCCCAGCCCTGGGTTTGAACCTCGGACAAGTGGTGTGGAAGTGCGATATGCTACCACTCAGCCACTGGGCTTCTAAATATATGATTACAAAGTAATTATATTAAGGTATCATTGAATTTCTATTTTCATATAATGAATCATGGCAATATCTGTGCTCAAGTAGCACAAAAAAGTAGGATGGTCTAAGTGAAGATATTATATGGCATAATAGGGAACATATATTCACAAGGAAGGTATATATTAAGAAATTCTATCTATATTCTAAATGTTTTATTAGGGAGAGTGCACCATGCTCTGTGAACGTCATATATTTTAAAAACATATCACAGAACAATATATTTTTTAAATATTATTTTCATTATAAGTAACTTTTTAATATTGATATTTCCATTAAACAAATATTCTGTGTTATTGCCAATTTTAAAGAACATGTAACAGAAGAAATAATTTAATACATAAATAAATATTTACCATCAATAATATCTTGTTTTAACTTGTTGATTTCCATTCGAATCTCTACCATTATTTCTTGCTTTAATCGATCCATATCATAAGGATCCAAACCATTCGATTTTAAGTTATCCATGTCGCCAATTGATCCTATCCTTTGTCTAAAATAAAATAATAATAAAATACACATATACATGAAAAACACAAATTTGAAATAAATTTTCTATTGTTACACACTAGAATTTCAGATTGTATAACTAGGACTTTATACTCCTTAAGAAAAAGAATTTAGATGTAAAAATAACAGAGAGAGAAAAACATATATTCCAATTTAACATAAATTCAAGTTTCTTCAGCATAATCATTTCTCTTTCTAATCAGCAAATTATAATTTATATTCACATCATTTTGTGGACTGTCCATGATCTATTTTAAATGTGAAATCTCTCATATAATATTGTATCATTATTTAATTTTCAACATTGTGTAAAATAATTTTTAAAACTATTTTTTTACAATTATAAGTTTATTTATTTGAAAATCAACAAAAAAGGAAAAATATACAATAAATTACAAAATACAGTTCTGTTACTTTTATTGTATAATAATACAGCATTTTAATATATACATGAACAATAAAGCCAAATCCTTAAATTAAATAAGAAACAAACTAAATTTTCAGGAAAATGTATTCTTTCTTGATTAATTTAAAATAGAAATTTTGAACATATCTTTTGAACACTGAAAATTTTTTATATTTAGGGCTTGATTCAATGGAACATGACACACATACACTATCATTCTCAAAATTTTACAAAAACAGAATTCAATAAGGGGGGGGGGAGTATATTATATATACATAGTATAATAAATTGAAAAAATAACAAGACTAAACTATCAAAGCCAGAAGATAGAAACCAGATTTTGAGACACATAACTATATAAAAAAATGGTGGAAATATATATTGTACAAGGTTTAAATAAACGTATGTATAGCAGGAAACAGAGTTAGAACTTTCAAGTGGAAGAAACCAAAAGAGTCAATGGACTAAAATGTACCATTATATATATACAATGGTACATTTTTTTCTAATTGGGTACAAGGGAAAAAAAGCCACCAAACATAAGTTTAAGTCATGAAAACTGGCATTGAAATCATTTGCTACCAATCTCTGTAGGCAACATTCTAACAATGAAAACTGGAAGCTGTAAATTTTGATAAGTTTTTCTAATTAACTCTTTTTTATCAGGATATAAATTTAGGAATTGCCTTCAGATGATGAAAACCCAATATTGAGAAGCAGAAAAGAAAATTTTGTCTACTAAAACTTATTAACTAATAACAATAATAAGCTATATTTTGGAAATAATGGTGCAACTTTTTTACTTTTGATTGAGAAGAATACTTATCAAAGAGCATGATTTGAACTATGTTTAAATTATACTTTTTTAAAATTTTGCTGTAAACAAATGACATTTTTAAAAAATTCCTTACAGATATCAGAAGGTAATCTTAAATGACAGTATTCTGAAGGTAGCCTTAAATGAAGTAGGGGGATACAATTTCAGCATTTGTTTGATTGAAAGATGCTTTATCAAAGATTGAATTGTTTATTTTAATTTTTTGATAAAAACTATCCTAGTTCTCAATAAAATAAGTTTTTCTAACAAAAATTTGCTTTCTGTGTTATATGTTTAATCTCTACTTTACATAAAATGAGAGAAAGCTAATCAAGGTATTTTTTATGACACACATTATAGATTCTTTTACTTACAATAAAATGAATGAGAATTTTTTCACAGTAACTGATTTTGTGATATTTGTGTATAGATGGTTCAAGGAAAACACCAAATATATTTGCATAACAATTTTGAGTTTTTGCATTTCAGAACTTATATTTTTGGAAAATCTGTCCCTGTGTACTCAGGAAAATATGGTTAACCACTGAACTCTTGAATTAATATTAATTATTAATAGTAAACACATAAATATACCAGTCTTCAAAATTAAAGTAATTTTATAAATGAAAGTATAAATCCATAACTACTTTAATAGTTTAATACTAATAGTGGATATACAGATCTGTTTAGCTTTTTTTATACACCACCATCAAATAATACCTAATTAGAATATTATAACATAGCCAAATAAGCCTATAAATAATCTATCTTATGCTGAATTGTCATAAATCTAATTTAAAACTAAATTTTAGTTAGAATTATAAAAAGAGAAAGAAAAGAAAGTTTCAGTTGAATGACTACAGTAATACATTAGCAAACTCATACTTTTACGAACTATGATTGTAGGGTTAAACATCGTTTTAAGGTACCAATATATATATGTATAATGTAATAATTCCCATTAATTTAATCTTGAACATGTTTTTCATTTATAATGGTCCATTCCTTCAGGACCTGTGTTTAAATAATAACTAACTACCTGCCTAACGAGAATCTTTTGAACTATATCTATCTACCAATAAAATCTACCCATCCACATAGATCATGTACTTCTGTGTTTGTCACTTCGTATATAAACTGAGATTTCTGGAAAATCCACCCTCTTGTTCTTTGTCCTTCGTAATGTTATCAGCTGCAGCTGGCATGTGTGTATTTGTGAGTTTTCTTTGTGGTGTTGTCCATATGTTTGTGTGTCTCTACATGTAATAAACAGGATTAACAATGAACACAACTGCCTAGTCATTGCAACATCAAACAACAAATAAATAATGTTTAATTAAGAAATCCTCATCACTCGACACACCCTTTTCATTACCAATGGTCATGGATACTACACACACTCATATATATATATATATATATATATATATATATACTGAGTTCTGTGATTTTTCAAAATGGAGCAGAAAATAGTTTCATCTATTTATATTGCTACTACTAATAAGGAGTAATTTTAATTGAAATAGACATGAACGTTCAGCTTGCTCTGCATAGTTTATGCTCATGCTGTGATATAATTTTTGTTTCAGAGTACTGTTAAGAATGATGATTCTAAAAAAAAAAGTTCTGTTTCACCAAATTATGCTCTTTTATTTCAAGAAAAATAAAAATGCCAATACGACTGCTCTTAAAATTTAAGCAGTAAATGGACTAATTTCTGTTTCATATGACTTAGCTCAAAAGTGTTTTGAAAAATTTAAGCATGGAATTTTTAGCCTTGAAGATGATGCCTACTGGATGACCAATATCTGTTAAAGAGGATACCTTAACAGTAGCTATCCCTAAAAATGCACATTAGACAGCCCAAGAGCTATCACACACACTAAATATTCCAAAAAGTACAGAGCATGATCATTTGAAACAGGTTGGGCATGCCAGCTGGTTTGATGAGTGGGTTCCACATAATTTAATAATGCACGATTTGTTTACTCACATTTCAACATGTGATTCTTTAAACAAATAAAATGAAGAAGTTCCAGTTTTGAAAGGGCCCATTACAGATGATAAGAAATGTATACTACACAATACTGTAATAAGGAAAAATTATGAGAAAAGCCAAATGAACCTCCTGAAACAACATTGAGAGAGGGGTTCAAAAAAGTAATGCTTAGTGTATGGTGGTACTATAAAGAAATTATTTATTAGGAACTTTTGTCACCAATTCAGACAAGAAGTTCAGAAAAATATTACTCCCAAATGGCAGTTTGAAAGCAAAAATTGAAGCAAATCTACCAAAATTGATCATTTGTGAGGTCTTCCAGCATGACAATGGTTGGCCCTATAATGTGGTGATTTATTGAATATGGCTTGAATATTTTTGTTCCTCCTTATTTTCACCAAACATGGCCTTTTTAACTTTTTACTTTTTCAGGTCATTTTAAAATTCTTTGAACAGGGGTTCATCTCTTTAGAGACTGTCAAATAATACCTTGATAACTTTGTTATGGATAAACCAGCTGACTTTTATAAAAATGGAGTTTTCTAGTTGCCAAAAAAAATCATAGAACAGAATAATGCTTATGTTATTCAATAAAACTGTAATGTGTTTCTGTATACTCTTTATTATTATTTATCATTTAAAAACTTCAAAACTTTCCAGATGATATATATATATATATATATCATCAAGTTTTAAAAAATAAAAAATGATGAAACAAATTAATATGGACTCAAATAATTCAGAGTGTGATATGAAATTTCGTGAAATTTAATAGTAGAAATAAGAGAAGTGAGAAACAGAACTATAATTATATGATCATTTTGTTAGTCAAATAAAACAAAATGCACATACAAAAAATTTAATTATATCATTAATTATTATATTCTACACACCTTCTGCTACTTTTTGGTGATTCTAATCCTACATTTGTGCCATTGCCATTAGCAGAATTTTTGTCCCATTTATTATCTAAAGTTGAGCCACCATCCTATTTACAGAAAAATAAATTACAAGTTAAAATTAAGTATCAGAAATTTTTTTTTTTTTTAAAAAAAATATTAATATATAAAAAAGAATTTACCATGCTATTCTGAGAACTTTCTGCCTGAGCTCGCCTAGAATAAATTAATTTTTTTTAAAAAAACCATTCATAATATTCAAAACTAAATTTTAAAAGGTTGAAAAAAGTCATTTATTTATAAGCATTCAAATATAAGTGAATTTTTATAATTAATTTTCCCAACTGTTGTAATTTTATACAGTTAAGTCCTTACATTAACAAAAATAGAACACTTCAATTTCCTTCTATATTACTATTTATTGAATTAAGAATTTTTTTGATACATTTATATAGCAATGAAATAAAAATAAAGCACCCACAGAAATATTTCAAAAATACTATTGACGAAAATAAACCATTTTACACCTTCAAGGATTAATTTATTTTCAACTTTGTGTTTACTACAAACAAAGCAACTTGAGCATTCCTTTCATCTGAAGTTGCTAAATAAAGAAAATAGAAAAATTAGGCTACTGATTTACAATTGAAAAGTAAGGATTCGTTGTAATTTAAATGCATATAAAAAAGTCAAAATTTTGTAAATTTGGAAGGAAAAAGAATTGACAGAAAAATGACTAAATTTTTTGGAATGTATATTATTAGTGGCTCTACATTTAGATCCCAGAGCAAAAAAGAAAGATTGCTCAGCAAGACCTGTCTGGAATGAACACTGTAAAATGCAGCCTTTATGCAGTCAAATGTACATAAAATATACAAGGAAATATACTTTTTAATATTTATATGAACAATAAATAAATACATAAATATAGTATGACATATAATTTTTAAAATTTCAAGTGATTTCAACAATCACTTAGTAGCCATTTACCTTCTGGCAAGTGTTTTAGCCATTTCATCCATCATACTAGCCATACCAGATGGAGGACCAGGTGTCTTATTTGCCTCATTACTAACTTCAGTCTGAAAATATATTAATTCTTATTCGAAATTTTAATTAAATTAATGATATGAAGATTCTTTCACAACACACATTACTTTCTCAAAGATGCACATTATTAGAATGAAAACAATTAAAACATAATATTAAGAATTGTTACTTAAAATTACAAAAATCTAAAATGATTTTAATTGACAAATACTTATAATATACTTCATATTATGTAAGAAAACAATTTTTCTTTAAATCAATAAGTGCTGTTTGTTAATTTTTTTTAGTTTTTCTATTATTTATAGTTATTTAATAATATATTATATATCCTTCTAAAATTTTATAAAGATTATTTTATTAATCTTTAAATCCTGATAATAAATTATTTTGGCTACATTTCCAGATAAATAATGCTTTCTAAATCTTTTTTTTTTAAAAAAAATTACTGGAAAAAATTTAGTATCAAATAAGAATGATTTAGCAAAATTTACTGGCATACTTATGCACAAATTTGAAAAATGACATATTTCTTTTTCTTATTCATTAGGGGTAGTTTTTAAAAATTAAAAAAGTGTATTAGCTTATTTGTCTTCACTGTTCAAGTTTTGAAAATTATATACTACATAGAAAAAAAAAGACAATTTTTCCCTTACAAATAAACTTTTTCCAATGAAATAGGTTATGAAGGAGCATTGTGTAAAAGTGTAAAATTAATAAGGTAAGATAAACACACATACATACGAAACTGAATATTTAATGACATTTTATTTTGATTTGATTTCAGGATGTATGTGGGATCATAATAAAAAGGTATTACTACTGTCATTTTTTTTATTGTTTTTGTAAAATAGGTTACAAAAAGGATGGGATTTAACCCCTTGCCTCTCGCTCCCGTCAAATTCACGGGGGGAAATTCCCCTCTCTATTCCTCGTACCCGTGATATTTCCGGGCTGGAGTGCTGAAAAGTAGTTTGCCATAAAAACTTGAAACAAGCTATTTCTTAAGCCCTGAATATTGCTTTTTCGTTAATCTATACACCAGATTATTTTTAACGTGTTTAGCAATAATTATTCATTTTTTTAACTAAATGTCAGCACAACAAACATATAAATTAGTGATATCTTTGGTCAAGTACTTTTTTGCGCACTTCATAAAAACACGTGGGTAAAAATTCTGGGGAAAAAAACTGATGAATATATATATATTTTAATATTGTATACATTATACAATAAGAGTCAGGAAGTAAATCGAATTGTACTTTTAGTACTTTTTGTCACTGACTACAATAAAAATATTGGAGCAGTAGACATTGTAGACCAATTTATTGGAGATAACACTATTGCTCGAAAACGAGGTAAGAAGTACTACAAGAAAATATTTTTTTTTGTTAGATAAAACTATTTTGAACTAGTACTTTATTTATAAAAAACAAGGATTCAAAAAACCACATTTGATGTTAGTTTATCTTTAGCAGATTAACTTATTGAAAAGTATTCTATATCAGAAACCACTGCAAAAAGAGGCCGGCCGAATTTAGAGAATAACCCCAACCGTTTGATTAAAAGACATTTTATTAGACAGATACCTCCAACTGATAAGAAGTGGCAACCATCAAGAGAATGCAAAGTTTATTGTTCCAAAAGAGATGAAAACAATAAGAGATGCAGAAAGGAAACTCGCTACTACTGTTCAGTTTGTGGTTTTGGCCTTTGCATCTCATGTTTTGAAATTTATCTCACAAAAAAAATTAATAATGTTTATTTTTATTGTGTAAAAGTGTAATAAAATTCATTTAATGTTTAAAACACGTTTTTTAATTTTTTCCTCTTTGTTGGAAAGCCAACATTCAGTGATCATAACCCTAAATGTTTGCTTTACTTAAAAAATTAAATTTTGTATTTCAAGCTAAAAATTAATCCAAAAATTAAAAATGAATACATGTATTGAACATGCACTTAATTTTATATAATTTTCTTGAATAAAAAAAATAGGCACTTTTAGGACCGTTTTCTTCAAAACTATCCAATTGTTAAGGGGTTAATTACAGCAAATAAGTAACATAATTAATGAAATAACAAAGCTGATAAAATTACAGATACATTTCATTACAAAATATTACATACTCACTGATTTATTATTAATGCACACTTTGAAGCAACACAAAAGCTATCATTTTGCCTTGAGTATGCAAACGATTATAAAATATTTCAATCAATTCATACAGTTTTAATGCATTACAAACATTTCTGAAATGGTGCTATAAATATTGTATTGTAACCGATGAATTAAGTCATTTATAAATTTCAGATCTTTAATTTTTTTTAAATGAAATATACATTTTAATGGAGACAACATATTATATGTCCTCTAAAAAGTTTATAAATATAATAGGTTCAATATCTGCATATTTTAGGTATTCAGCTAAATGTTAAATTTATATGGCAGATATGAGTATAGAAATATATTACATGTAAAAATATTTAGACAAATTTACCATGTTTAAATTTTAATTTACCCTAATGTTACTTAAGAATAGTTTTTGGAGTGACATTAAATGTAACGTGCAAACTGACCTTTAATTTTTCAAGAATTGATACAGGTCCAAAATCATTATGTGAAACATTCCAATTTTTAAAATTATTACATTGATTAATATGAGTCGAACATTTTTGCATAAATTAATTATACATATCATATATAATAAAAATCATACAGTAGAATGTCGTTTATCCGAATCAATTAGGACCGGACGCCGTTCGGATAACCGAAAACTGAATGCGATCCATGCAGTATATGATACTGGACACTATACAAATATTGAAAATCATCACATGCGGGAAACGTGCTTAAAAAGAGAGCAAAATAGGTGCAAAATGTCGCAATTTTACCTTGATTCTGGAAAATAATCACTTATTTTTCGCTGTACCGTTGTACACATTCATTTTTTCAATACAAGGTCTCTGATTCACTTCAGCAACAGTAGTTGAGTAGGACAGCACTCTGATTGTTGTTCGTACCACTCCATAACTGTCTAACGTTTCATTGTTGTTGTCCTCGTCTTCATACGTTTCATCGTCGACAGGGTCAGATTCTTCTTGCGTGGAAGTCACAATTTAGCATTTGAAATCCATAGTCTTCTGCATCGCATGCCATCCAGGTTTTTATGTCAACAAAAGAGCATGTATACACCCCCTCACTTGGGAACAAACTGACCTAATATTCCACGCAGATGTTTACCAAATAACACGGGTGAAATTCTCCAAATATCCCTCACCTTGGGTTTTCCTGTCACTTTTGGCCTCACAGGAAACAAATGTTGAGCATTGCACTGTTTGAAAACGGATACGGACTTTGGTTAGGATATTTGACGCTCTAGATAATAAATGTTCGGATAAACGATGTTCTACTGTATGTATCATATATTATTTTATTTTAAAGCAATAAAAAGAGTTAAACTATATAAACGATAGTAATTTAATTTCAATAAATTTTTGAGCAACAATAAATATTCATGTTATACAAATTTTTCACAAAAATAAAAAAAAAATAATTAAAATTTTTTTTCTTCAGCTTCATTATATATGTATAGAATTATTTCTAGAAATAAGACATTAAAATTTTTTTTAAGATACAAAGAAATTGTTTTAGAGACAATATCACTTTAATATCTATAGAAAGAGATTTGGCTGAAACCAATTACATTAAGTAGATCCAATATGTAAAAATGACTGCAAAATCAAAAGATGATTATCAAATCATTCTTTGGCCATATAATTGACCTATGCTATATTTTGGCATATTTAAATTTGATAAACACTAAAATAACTAAACCAATTTTTGCTCTTCTGATATTTTGATCTATAAACCCACCTTTTGAGTTTTTTTCAGTTTTGCATTAGCAAGGGCTGATGCCAAAGACATATTTGCAGTATTAGGACGCTGCATAGAAGAGCCAGGTGGAGGTGGTGGACATGGGGGTCCACCACCCATGGGTGGAGCAGGAGGTGGAGGTGGTCCTGGATTTGGCATAGAGGGTGGGGCTGGAGGAATACCCATAGCAGGAGGGGGAGGAGGTGGCGGCGGGGGAGGGGGTGGAGCAGCACTCTGTTGAACAGGTGGAGTTGGAGGCTGTGGAGGGGCTGGTGGAGCACAGTTTGGAGCAGCAGATCGATGTAGAGTATTGCTTGGGGATCCTGTAGAATTCATTTGTGAGCCATTCACTGAAACAAAAATATGATTATTTTAAGTAAGAAATCCATTTATATGATTGCCTTCACTTAATTACATCTCCAACAAAATACAAAACACAACAAGCATTAACTAACTTTCAACATGATTGAAATTAAGATGAATGTTTGTAAATCCTTTCATCTGAATAGATGATTAACAAATTAATAAACAGATTCTATTAAATAAAAAGTGTTTTTCTTCCTTGACAGAAGCGATCAGTACGACTTTTGTCTAATACTTTAATACCAAATGTTTTTGCTGAAGTTTGAAGTAGAACACATCTTGAAGTTCAATCTTAAAATGAATAATAGTTTTCTTAGATAAAGTTACAACAATTTATATTCAGTTTAGAAATATCATTTCATACATATAAGGATGCTTATTCCTGCTTGAAAATGCTTATTCTGAAAAATTATAATTCAAAATGATATTTATCGTACATTTTAACACAAAATATTTTGAAACTCCATTTTTTTTAGTATGATAACTTAAACAAGTAAGAAGTATAATAGTATACAGCTAATATATTGAATTGACTGAGAATAACTTTTAGTCCTATAAAAATTGCACACACACACATATATATTACATTCAGTTTCCAAAAATATCTGACAAAAGTACAAAGGCAGGTAGAGAGGACAAAAATAAGCAAATTTAGCACAGGAATATTTGTGTTCAAATATCTTGTTGAGAGGCAGAAAAGGGCTCTATTGAGACTGATATACAAAAGTGCTTTACCTGGCTTTATTCAACATTCCCTGAAAAGATTCCAAGCAGAATGCAACATAACACCCATTTAGAACTTGCTGACTTGCATTTCAATGAATGTGATTGCAAATAGATGCTCAAAAGATATACAATAAATGATTTCTGGGCAGGCAGCTACTGAATTAACAAACATTTAAATACATTAATCAGGAGCTACATGTGAATGGATCATTTATGCTTCCAGGTATGGTGTGGACAGTGGGAGATATTGCAGAATTCCGGCAATATTACAGATCCTATGCCAGGCTTAATCATGATCTCCATCAGTCAATGATATACAACCAAATACAATTTAGAAACACAATAAAAACAACAATGATTTTTAGCAGTAACAGGCACTGCTACTTTACCGAGTCGTCTGGAACAAGAGACCAAATGATCTCTGTACATGTTGATAACATTACATAAAAGGCACATGTAGGAGAATCAACTAAACTCAATCTACTACTAATCTGTTTTGTGAGGTAGTGATATCCAGTTATAATTTTAAAGTTAGTGACACTGATTGGTCTAGGTAATCACAAGGAGTAGACTTTCCATTATGTCTTCTCCCACAGAGTCCCAAAACCTCTACAAATGAACCTTAAATCTAGGACTGATGATTATTTTAACACTTGCATAACAAACAGGATGATTAGGTTGGGGAAGATCAGAGGCACCTTAGAAAACTCATTAATCATGATTCCATAATTATTTGGATCCACTGCAGGGAGACTATAACCATTATCCATCAAAAAATTAACCAAAAGCTGATAACTAAGTACACGTCCATTAATTAAAAATACGACTGTAGAAGTTACTTTAATAGAGTGGACTGTGAATCAATGAACATCACAATGTTCTGATAATCTCTTTTAATGATTTCAGTCAAAGCCAGTTGAACAGCAGCCACTTCAACATCAAAATTGGTACAATTTATACCATTAGCCCTGTTAAAGCTAAAGTGCTGAGAACAATCTTCTGTTTCAATATTATGAACAACACTAGAAGCAGAACTTTCAGTGTACACATGTAACAAGTGAGTTGTAGCTTTACTGTTTTAGAATATCTTTCTCTGATTATGATCAAGGCTGCAATCTTCAATCTTTTTCTGTCTCAGTGTAGGATTTCTTGCTGGTTGGCAGAACAAAATCTAAATTATAATATGCTATGTTCAAATATCAAAGAAACATACTAACTTTAAGCAAGGGCTGTCTGTTAGATGAGCGAAGGATAATCATGCTACAAGTATGAGAGAAGTTGAAAGAGTATTCAGTGTGAATAGTCCTCTGTCTGGAAAACTTTAAATGAAGAAATGAACCAGCATCACATTTGTAGAGAGTGCAAGCATTGAAACCTGACAATTATCCTCTGTGCTTTCTGGTACTTTCAGCAGGGTGCAGCAAAATTCATCTTTCTAATTGACTTTTTATTCACTGATAAGGCTTCTTTTTCAGGGTTAGGACTATTTAACAGTCATAATTCTCTCTTTGAGGATCATGAGAATTCACATGTCACAGGACCAAATGCCTACCAGGAAAGATTTTTAATGAATGTTTGAGCTGACATTGTCTACAATAGCTGAATAAGACCATACATTCTACCTAGTTATTTGACTGGTCTCATATATAACACTTTTTTTATTAGAGGTCTTACTGGATCTTTTTTACGATGTTTCTCTAGCTGTTTGCACACAATCGTGGTTCTAGTATGATGGTGTCCAGCTCACTTAAGCAGGAACATCAGGAATAACCTTGATGCTGCCTAAGGCTTGTATTGTATAGGGCAAAGTAGACTTATTCCTAAATCACTAGGATCCTCAGATTTAACATACTTGGATTTCTTCTTCTGGTAACATATTAGGACCATGATCTTCAAAACTCCCACTGTATCTGATGAAAATTTGGTAGGCAGACCATCAATCATAGTTGGAATTGCTGCTTGACATTTTTGATAATGTATGCCAATACATGCACTGCTGCTATGAATCTTGTATCACTGAAAAAGGTTCCTCTTTTGAATACCTACTGTACAATTTTTGATCAGTAAAATATTTGTTCCCTCTTTGACTTTACCTAACTTTTGATTAATCTATTGCTAATACTTTTTATATGCTAACTTTTACACACAGCATTTTCACACCCACATTACTACACTAAATTCAAGCCGCCCATCTGGTATAATGGTTTGCAACGCTGACTGTGGTGTCGTAGGGCCTGGGTTCGAATCCCAGAGAATGCATGGATGTTTGTAAATGTGTAGTGCCTTTGGGGCATGGGGGTACTCTAAATAGCAGTCTAGCCACAAGTTCTCTGGTGAGGTTGGTGAAAGGGAAAGAAAGGTGGAAGGTCCTGGACCATCCCTGGGTGTTTTCCCTCAAAACTGAGGTGGAATCGAGCCAAATCACACTGTCATCTGCATGGTGCACAAAGCTACAGCTGACAACAGGCGTATATGTAGCCCATTGCTGCAATGAATTTCATGGGCCTTGATCTGATATTGCTGACGATCAGGAGGCATAAGTAGCAACAACAATACTAAATTTGTTTATTTCAGTCCCCTCTACCTATACATTTTTGCCAGACATTTGTGAAACACCCTGTACATACATAAAGTTTTATTATTCTCTACTAAATATATATATATATAGCAGCACTCATAACAAGTTATTTTTTAAATTATGTTTCAGAGTTATTTATCAAATTTTTACCTGCATTACTTCCATATTGTACTTGATGGGTCATCCTGTTTGAATCATTATCTGGCCTGAATAATAAAAATAGAATAGTATTATATAGCATATTTTGTAAAAATAATAAAAAATGTTCACATTTAATGAAAGTATAATAAACTTTTGATCTTTTATTTTATAAAGGAATTGCTTATTTATGTGGAAATGAATAAGCAAATTTTTCCACACACACTTCCTGAAACTTTTTTAAAATCCTTGTGATGATTTATGATTTTTTATTAATACCAGAGAGGAAACAAAGTAGCTATATATAATTTTTAAGTAGCTCTATATAAAACAAAGAAAAAGTATAATTTTTTTTCTCCACATAAGCATACACTTTTCTGCACAGATTATACTTTGTCTTAAAATTAAGAGTGGATTTGTAAGAAATGAATTCCATGCCCAATGTACTAAACATGAAGGAGCTTTATAAATTTCAACAAGACATTTTTATGTCCAAAAAATGAATTTAACTTTAATCATAAAATTAAAAATGTAAGTTTTATTTGAAATTTTTAAATAGAAAAGTAGCCAAGACGCAATTTTTTCAATATTTTGATGTTGGAAGAATTATATATGCAACCTATATTTTACAACTATGTACATGAAATGCTTAAGTTTATTTTTTAAAAAAATGTTTCCAATACACAGTGTAACTAGTGAGCTCCATAACAATTATTTATTAATAAAAATTCATTTCTTCATAACCTTTCTGAATATAGAATACTTTGCATATAGAAAAAGTAATTTGATATTCCTGCTAAAAGAATATTCTTAATTTATAAGCAAAAAGAGAAAAAATGAATAATAATAAATGTATCAAAATATATATAAAAAAAAAGATCATACAAATATTTAAATAAGTAAAATGCATCTTAAAATCACATAAAACTGACCACTTTTGTTGTTCAACATTATTTAGTTCGAGGTCTCCTGAAATGCTTTGATACACTGGCTGTGAGTTCATGGGAGGTGGAGGAGGTGGTCTGGAGGAAGAACCTACACAAACAATATTAACAATTATAAATGCAATTCACAACTAATTTTGAACATATTTTTAAAGCTCAATTTACTTTCTTATTTTTGGAATATCTATCAAATTTTAACTAGTCTAGAGAGCATCTGGAAGAAATCACAGATTTTTTTAAAAAAAGTGATATACTTTCAAATTACTTATAGACAAGTTGAATATTTTGTAGTTAATATATTAATCTTTTTAAACATATTATATTACACTATTTCATAATTTTACATCAAGACCAACTCTCTCTCTCTCTGAAAAATTAGGTGCACAACCAATTAGATTATAATTGCATTCTCCCTTTCTAAATCATTAGCATAACATTGTTCAATACATATTGAAAACAAATTTTTCATAATTTTTTTTTTCTAAAAGTAGACTGAAAAATCAAATCAGCAATATGCATTTTAAAAAAAGACAAGTTTTGATATCCTAATAATTTTTAATATATACACCATATTATTAATATTAAAAATATTCCATGTCGACACATAGTTGTTAATCAAATTATCTAAAATAAAATGCAATTTCCAATTGATATAATTTCTGATGATATTAGAACTTATTAGTAATTAGATTTTGATAAACTATGAAAAAATTACATAGAATTGTTAAAGATTCTTCACCTAAGCTATCAATAAAACTAATTAGATTTTATGAAAATCCCTGTTTTAAATAGAAATATAAATTTCTAATAGGTATGTAAACATTCACTCATTCAGAAAATAAGGCAATAATAACAACAAAAAACTATACTATTTAAGTTGACAGCTTCCAGGGTTCGCAGCATGGCAATTGCAAATGCTTCTGCATCATCCCGACTACTGAAGTTAAGGCCATACACTTGTTTATTGTCTCGCCATTGATGAAAAGTTGGAGTAGCTTGATTATATTTAAGTCCTTTGAGTATGGATGCATTTATTACAACCTGCAGGAAAATAAAATCAAATTCATTAAAAAATTTCAAATTTCAACAATCTTTTTAATAGCACATATTTAACTATCACCAACAATAAAAATTACTATGTGCTATAAGGGTTTTTAATTTATCTCTATATTTTTCATTTTTCTAAAACTCCATTTAAAAATTACAAAAGATTATTATGCCATTCTTATCCAATTAAAATTATTTCACTGAAAAAATAATTAACACTATATTTAAAATTATTTATATTTATTATTATTTATTTATAATTATCTATCTTTATATTATTGTTTCATATTTATAGATTTTCAACCAGTGTTATGCAAGATGATTGTAAAAGTACAATAAAAATCTGTAGAGCATCATTAATTCAATGATGTTTGAAAAAAGTCCAAATAGAACGCATGCAAATCATATATATAATTCAGTCATATATATAATTTTTTTTAAAATTTAATTTATTTTTTAAATTACATATTATTTTAGTGACCCTAAGGTAATTGTAGTATGTTTACAATTCTTAATTTATTATTTCTATTCTTTCCATACTTTTGATAAGTGCTACTATTCAGCCATTCCTATGCTTTGAATTTTCATTTGGGTCCAGAATCTGGCAATAACTTGTTTATTGTACTCGGATTTAGCGTGGGCTCTGTTTTTTTTAATGCAATTTTCAGGGAAGTTCTCTTTTTCTCATAATGGATTCAGATTTTCTATCCATTATTTTCAATAGGTTTTTGCTAAGTATTATTAACAGAAAGGGAGAAGGTTGGCTGGTCACAAAACATGTTCAACCCCACTTTTATATAAATTATTTTATATATAAGCTGTCCTAAGTCAGCAATGTTTATAATACTGTAGCATACATACTTTTACATTTTTTATATTTAACTCTATTATTTTAATTTTTCATATATCCTTTTAAAATCTATTGTCTGGTTATCTTGCAATTTCAATTTTGATTAATATGTTTCTTCTTCTCTCTCTTGTAGAGAAATTTTGATTATATATATATATATATATATATTAATGAATTGATTATTTTTCATTGCAAAATCTAATTGGGGTTTTGCTTGTATACAAACATAAATCATCAAAATATTCATTTATTACTTTAATCCTCATTATTAAAATGAGCTGCAAAAGTTAAACATCAAAAGTAAATAAACTTTTTAAAAATTCAATTTTCAAACAATATACATTTGAATATATATTGTGCAATATACATTCAGAATTTATTATATGGGGGAGTAGGGAGGATATCTTAATCACAATCATTACAAAATCATGAAATAATATTTTTGAGGAGTAAAAACACCATTAATTATTTTTTTTAAGTTCAATATATCTGTATTATATGGAAAAATCAAGAAATATATCAGAAATTTAATTGACACTCACTAAAAAAATAAAACATATTTATTATTGTATTACATAGTAGAGAGAAATTCCCTAATAAAAAATATTTTCTATAGAATATATATATATATATATATATTCTATAGAATATATATATATATGAATATATAACGAGGAAAAATTAACTACAATAAATCTTTTAAGTGTGTTTCTGAATGATCCACTAAGCAACCTTTCTTCTTTCTTTTGCTCAACATCTGATTTTATAGATGAAATTTATTTTGATTTAAGCCTGAACCAAATGCAGATTGAATGCTATTTTAGTTCATTGAGTTATTGATGAAATTTGTTGCAGTTGTTTTTCCTTCATCGTCAAAAATGTGCATTAAAGTAGGATTTTATTTCTCGAAATATTTTTATGAATGTTATCTCAAGTTTTTATGTAAAAAATATATTCATAAGTTAAATGACATAAATATGTTATATTGTACTTTAACTAAAACAAAATTCTGTCTAATGTGTATCACATATGAAGGCAAAGAAAAGTTGGATCAGAGTAAGATGAATTATATAAATAAATTCATTGAACATACTTCATGATCCTGCAGTTTCCTCCCAACGACTCGAAAAGTGTTGTTTGTGAGATGCTGGTAAATGTGAACTTTGGACAAACCACTGGAGGATCCACTGGGAACCCATTTCTTGTTGATGTCATCATACACCATCACAGAGGCTCGAGCCGAGGCGATAGACTGTTCACTGCACAGGGAAATGAAACACACATTTAGAATAACGAAAATGGAAGCATATTTTAAATAAATATATTAAAGAAATCCAACACAAATTAAAATGTACACCACCTTAAGACAAATGCGTAACTTGTGTAGTGGTTAAACCAAAATATATATATATATATATATATATATATTTTGCATGGTTTTGGAAAATTTAAATAGTTTTATTTTAATCAGTGCAAATTTTCAGCGTACCTTCCTGCCTGTAATTATTGATCTTGTTTTAAGAATGCAGAAAGTGGAAATGTGCCGAATAATATTTTATTACGTTCTAGATGCAATTTTTAGAAGGAAAAGAATCATCCGGTACTCTAAATCTTGGATAGCTGATCATCCTTTACATAAAAATAACAGAAAATTTGAAATAAGGCATTGATTCAAAGAATTATAATTCATATGATTTAGCGCGGATTATACTTTATATAAATAAGTTGGAGGAACATGGATGTGTAAATTTTGAACATCACACATGCGATCGATATTTAAAAAATAAAAAGGAAATACATAGCATAGAGTACCGTAAAATCTAGCGTATAACGCGCACCTATACTTTTAGGCTGTAATTTTTAATTTTTAGGAAAATCCGCCCTATAACACACACACCCTTTTTTTAAGAAGAAACCTGAAATGTACATGCCTAATGCTCTTATGTTTTGAAGTAATTTACTCGAGGTTTTATTCCAAGCTTTAGAAAAAAAAATCGTGTACTTCGAGAACTACAAACCTTTAAGTTCATAAGGAATATCCTTTCTTTTAAATAAACAGCATTTCGATATATATGTAGAGATCTAATTTTTTCTATCTCTACATATTTTTTTTTTACTTTTAAAGCTTCCAATCTTATACCCAAAGTATAACGCGCATTCTCTCGTGAATTTCGATCTTATTCTTTGGGTTGAAAGTGCGCGTTATACGCCGGATTTTACGGTAAATATAACGTGTGCAAGTATACTTGATGTCTATCATTACATTCGAAATTAATATGCATTATTTAAATACATATTTATTATTGATAAAATGAACATTTCCAAAGCGCATTTTTCTAATAAGTCGCTGAAAATGAATTTTAAGATATAACTTTCCACAGTATATATTATTTAAAAAAATACTATCACAACAAAGTTTTACGAAGTGCAGTACGTAAGCCACCAAAACAGCACCCGTACGCACACACATACAGAGAAGAGATAGAAAGGGGAGAATAGATTTCAATTGATTATTTGGACCGATAAACCGTGGTAACAAAATGCAGAACTAGATCTTCAGACAGGTATTGCATGCGGAAAAAGAACTTTTATAAGTACTTATATGTTTTTTAGAGTCTGTAACGAGAGTATTCTTCACGCAAAAATTGTAGTAGATTATTAATAGGAGACTCATTATTGAAAAAAAATACGGAGTTCCAAGCTTAAAAACAAAGAAAAAATCCAATTTCTAGAATAAATAAAAATTTAGCAACATAGATGTGTTTTTCAATCAGTCATTTTTGTACTTATTATAATTCTTAATAAAATAAATGTTTCATGACTTCCAAAACAAATAAAACATGATTAGCTTATTTAGAAATCCTTTTTTTTTCCAAAAATGATTGAAATAAAATAAATAAAACTAAATATATACAAACTAAATGTCCTGAAAATAAAAATAGAACAAAAAAATGAAAACCCGATTTTTTAAAAAAAATAATACATTATATTTGTTTTATTATTCATGATACTAATCACAAAGACGCAGTTTAAAATTCCTTAGTCAAGTCCACATAGAAACAAAATATCTATTCATAAAGTATTGATTTGAAAGCATGTAAAATAAGAAAACAATGTACCTAATATCCTTTTAATATTGTCATAAAGAACGGTCAACTTTCTCCATCCGGAAATCTTTTAAATATCTCTTTTAATAAATCTCTGAGAAATAAATGTGTTTATTGAATTTTAAATAGAAATATATAATAGTTTTGAAACAATTTAACCTTTCATTATATTTAAGTCTTTTATAAGCAGTAAAAAATGAATAAATGAAATAAAAATCTGCTATACAATATTCTCTGTAAAACTCCCTTCAACGCATTAACTACGACCATACAGAAAAGCCCACATTAGGATTTCATTCAATTTCGAGTTAGAATGTTGTTCATTGGAATTGTATATAAAAATAGAAACAGGACAATTGAATAAAATATTCAACTAAAAGGAAAACGAGTTTTTTAAAATATAATTTTGAATGTATTAGGCACATTCTTCATTACTTAACTATTTTGAAATTTTAAGCCGAAACTTCATAATGCTCTTCAACACTAGATATATGAGATTTTTTTAATATTCGACTGCACTTCCACATCAATTTACGTTCGTAAACGTCGCAGCTTATGCAATTAGGTTCTGCTTTTGTATTCTGGGAATTTATCGCCAACGGTAATTTGATTTGATTTTTTTTTTCTGCGTTTAATACATATTAGAGTACGGTTAAGTTTTTGTCAAGTTCTCCGCTTTGGTCAAGATCTTGTAAAGTTATAGAACACGTGTATTGGGAGCTGTATTTCTCCTCGACAATCCGCATTCACATTTAAACTACCTTTGTGTAAATCCATATCGATTAGTTTTTCGACAAAAAAATCCATACATTCTGTTTAAGTTCTCAATTTTATTTATGCAATTTAAATTAAATCTGGATTTTGCCCTTTTTTTCATACAATAAATAAGCAAAAAGACCAATTCAAAATTTTTAAGCGAGCTGTTCGTAGGAACACAGGAAAGGCATGGTATTTATAAATAACTAAGAAAAAAATATTTCAAACATTTATTGATGCCTCATTTAGGTGCTTGTCACTAGAATAAACCTGAAAACTATAAATAAAAAAAATGAGATAAAACTGTTTTAATCAAAGAAATCCAAAAGAAGAAAAAAATCCATGCTAAAAATTAAACAAGCCATTATTTGACCAATTCAGAGATACATTTGAAATCTTTAAAAAACTATACGGTTTAAGGGACATAAAAGGTGGTGTGAGTAAAATTGAACTGAATGAACATAACAAACGCAATGATTGCTAGTAGATGCATTTCCATACAATGGGAATTTCATTAATCTTAATTAATTTCGTAATTCAAATATATATAACGATATTCAAATATTAAACAGGATTCATCCTACGAGAACTTTCCCATGATGATGTATTTTGCTTTTTCTCGGAGATACTAGAACCACAATTGGTTTGTGATTCTTGTTTTAAGGACTGGACTTAGACAATCTACACAGTGGCCACGGTAGCCTAGTGGTCAAGGTTGTGAAGTCGTGGCCAGCGCGTTATGAGCTCGAGACCTAGTGCCAATGAAAATGCACCGTATAGAGAGGCTGATGCATGTTAAATATATCTTGGCTCAAAGTCTTCTCGTTGGTGTGTTGTGGTAGTTTGGGAAAGGGGATGACGATTCAGGTGTCGTCCTCATCATTTGACTATGGTTCAAAATTACGAGGTCTGTTGCCAATAGCCCTAGTATTGCATAATAACTTGACAACCTTTATATATGTTTCAATATTCTTGAGGTTTTTTGAAGAGTTTATATTCGTTAAAAAAATTATTTGTAATTACTTTTACAAATTGATTAAACTAATTTTTGTAAAAACTATTTTATTTTAATAAAAAACATTAAAAGTTATTCATAGAGTATTTTTTTAGCAACATATATATAAATGAAACCAACAAAAGGACACACTTTTTAGAGTATAATATTTTTATGATACTTATCTTATCATGGTCCTTTCATTTTTAGACCCAGATTAAATCCCGTATTACTTCTGAGTGGAGAAGCTTGCCGAGATATAATTATACATCGAATTTAAAATAATTACAACTTATTATCAATTCTAATTAATCATACTGACAACTAATCATTGAGTAATTACAAAATAATTCTGAATAAAATTACATACAAGTACATAAAAAACATTTTCAGAACGACTTTAAGGGGTGTAAAAAATGATTTCATGTTACTTTTAGAGAGAGAATCATTGTATTAATTTCAGAGATGTTACAATTTCTGGATGTTATATTTTTTCTTATTGCATTATGAATGTATTTTTAATGGGGAAAAGAATAATAAAAACATCAACTAAAAACACAAAGAATTGTTAGTAAAAGCAACGACAATCGTATTTTGTACTAGATCCAAAATGAATTTAAAATATTCAATTAAAGAGTAATGGGCACCATGTTGAGTTAGTTGTTTCCTCGCTAATAATTGATCGAAAAACCAGAGTTCTCATTCACACAATCATTCTACAAAACAAACCCAAACCCTTTTACAAAGTATACAAATACAGAAGTTGGTCTCGCTTTTAATTCAAATTAATACCAATTCTCTCTTTAGAGAACGATTCTTGTTTCCGGCCAGTAGACATGGGCTCAGCAAAAATATTGTTATCACAGAAGAGAATAGGAACTAATGGCACCTTCCCCCTCTTGCGGCCCCACGGGGGATGGAGGAACACTTGTCATGTGAACGAAATGTCTCCCAGTTGGCTCCGCATCTTCTGAACGGGAGCAGTGACCTTGGCGGCCATCGATCGCCAAGCCATTCATTTTCCCCTGCTCTTCGGGGGAATTTATTTTGGGGAGGAGGGAAAAACTTTAGAATACGGAATGATGAAGTGGGTAAATTTTGTTTTGAGTCATCCGCTCTTTTTTTAACGCGTCATAGCACTAAAGAAATACGGTTGAAGGCCGTGAATATTTTTACCCACATAAAAATATTGTAAATTGAAAACTGGCTAAAATTATATTTATTTCTTACTCGGGGGGGGGGGGGAGAACCACGACTGATTATACTTTTTTTTGAGTGAAGCCTATACTAATTAAACCATTAAAAACCTTTATAACACGGTTAGAAAGACTGATTACTTCCGTCAAACAAGAGTAATGAGTATTAAAACCTGCTGAGAACTTGATAACCGCCTTATGAGTTAAATTATTATCGTTCGCTCATTTGAAGAACATTTTATTTTTATGAATAGAAAACAAACAGCTCTCGTTCCTAGGCTATCCGAAAAAAGGTTCTTAGAAATATCTTTAAAAAGCAACATGATGCGGAGTGAGTGAGAGTTATCTTACGTCACACTATGAAGCTAAGCGAAGGCTATTAGCGACGGACCTCGTAATTTTGAACCATGATCAAGTGGCGACACCTGAGTTGACACCCTTCTCTCCGAACTTCCACACCAATGGGGAACGTTTGAGCCTCGACAGATTCAATATGCATCAGGCCCTTTGCACGGCGGGTCTTCGGCGGCACTAGGCTGGGACTCATGACACCCAAACCATGAGTCCATGACCTTGACCACTAGACTACTGCGACCCACAGGATCTCGAGATAAAACGCGACAATATGCCCAGATATCTAGAATTTCGACAATTTTTACAGAAACTGTACAAAATTTCACCGTGTCTAAAACAGAACGGATTGGGAAAGTTCAAAATCACGAAAGGCGTGGTGTGGAAGTTTGGAGAGTGGGACGTCAGTCCAGGAGTCGTCCCCATCACTTGATCATGGTTCAGAATTGCGAGGTCCATCGTCAATAGTTCGCACGTTGGTTTCAAAGTGCGACGCTAATAAAGAGTTAAGCGTCATGCCTTATTAAACATCGGATATACCGGCTTCCCTCGTTTTAACCGAAAAGCTCCGAAGCCATTCAGCGCGAACAAGAAAGCCTCATTGTATTTATTATCTCTGAAACACATTTTGGCAACAATCCGAGGGGAGTTATGAGCGATTGAGTCAACAACTTTCGCCAGAAAACAATTCACAGCCTTCGCGCTCTAGTGGCTGCAGCTTTTGAGAGAACCGCGTTTTCGAAAAATCATTACTATAGAGCTGTCTTCGGCCTCACGACAGAGAGTAAAACGAAAACTGAAAATACTCTTTTCAGATTTTTCTATATGGAAAAAGTGTCTTCAAATCCTTAAAATTCGCATATCATGTTCTTATTTCCCATTGTATATATAGAACAACATAATTTTTAATAAATTGCGGCGTTTGCCAAGCAAAAACCAGGTTTTTCCCTATAACCCCATAAAACTAAAAAAGCTTGATTTGAACCCACTTCAATCCATTTACATTTTACCGCCATTGGAAATGGGGGAATGAATTTAATGTTAATTTGAAGGTCTCATTAAATGCTAACAGATGTTACAAAAACGATGCACATTCTAACAAGACACATGAAGTCGAAGTAAGTAGATAAAATCTTCTTCATTAAAATTTTAGAACGTTTCCTAATTAAATAGTTTCAATAATTTAAGTCGGAGTGAAAAAAAAACTTAGCACCTGGCTTCAATACCAGGAAACAAAAACTCAAGGTCTCTCGATGCACTGAATGCAGTGGGCACGGCGCCTAACGGACAAAACGATTACGGTCGCAGTTATTAAAATTTCAAGCGGCATAATGAGATTTGCGGGTCTCTCTTTGTCTCACTCATGCGCGGATCTTTGTGCACAGGATGGGCGGTTGTGCGAAGCTCTTTTCAGAATGAAAAGAGCTTCCAAACTAAAACCCAGAATCAGACAATAATTTTTTAGAAAATAATGAAAAATTAGAAAATAATGAAGGAAGCTGTTCGTAAAAGCTCTATTATAAATCGAATAATGAAATCAAGGTTTGCAATATTTAAAAAAGTCCTTTCATTTCAGTACGACACAATCAAATATGTCGAGATAATTATTTGGCTTAAAATATTATGTGAGCAAATAATAACAAAATATTTTTGTTATTCCCCAAAGCCCTTGATTTTTTTCGATTGATTATAATCCCATGCATATAGTACGTAAAATTTAATTAAGTATTTGTTATTTTTAATTAATTTTACTAATTAATGCTAATTATTCATTCAATAATTAATTTGTTACTTTTCTTTGTTTCCGAAAATCGATAAAATCAAAAGAATATGTTGGGCGCCGTATTGAAACATGATACAAGAATAACGGACTTCAGACCCTTGAAAAATTCCTGTTTGCACCACTGGTTACAGCGTATACCAGTACATTTGCGACCCAATTTTCTATCATTCTATTTATCGCGCTCCCCTCGAAACAATAATAATGTATTGAATGCAATAATAATGTACTTTGACGCTTAAGCTACAATGCGTCTTTCATTATAAACCGTACACATTATCAAGGTAAGTAATAAATTTTGTTTATAATTTTGTATACGACAATCTCATGTGACGAAACAAGACATTTGGAGACAGATTTCTCTAAACTGTTGTAACGGGTCTATCCGCGTTTTTCCTAGCAGTCCTCTTGCGGAATTACTTTCTTTAAATATTATTTAATTGAAAACTTCCTCCCGAAGAAGAAAACGCGATGTATGTAAATTATGTCATATATTTAAGTATTAGCTTTCGGGTTCGAGAGAGAGGTTGGAAGCTAAAGGATAGCGTGAAGATTAACGTAAAGCTAGACGAGAGCACTGCGTAGATTATTTGATTAATATTAAGATTGACGATTTGGTCCGTTTGGATTGGATTACTTTAGAAATTATCTTCAAATATAAGAAGGTGTATTGCCTGGAAGCGCTAAGTGTAAGTGATCCGATTTATTATTATACCTCCAATTATCTTGTCTACCTCTCTATTGCTCCCATATTTATCAAGTGAAGCATTTCTTAACTTTGATTGTTGAAATTGTGTTGTTGGTTGATAATAGTAAATAGTGTTGTTTTGACTCCTATGACTTGTTTTCCTTCTAACTCTCGTACACTGATAGCTGGGGAAACCCAACCATCATCACAATGTGATAACATCAAAATCGATAGATATATATATTTTCTTTCTGGCCATATCACACGATGATTTCGGGGTCCAATTAGATTAAACAAGCAGTAATCTTCCCTGTTCCATTGAATTTTTGAGTGTGGAATGAGGATTCAAATCCACTATAAAATTCGTAAGCCACGCGCGCGATTCCACAATCACAGGTAGCACAGCCTCCAGCTCACGATATTCCAGGGAAAATCATACTCTTTGGGATTAAAGAAACTAGTATTTGGTTATACCTGAAAAGACCTCAAATAAAAAAGTTAGCTCACGTGTCATTTTCGTGAATCGTGTGATTCAAAATACAAAATTTTTCGTCAATAGTTGCTTTTGTCACCCCAAAAATAATTTTAATTCAATTTAAAAAAATGGCAAACGTAAGAAAAACATCTTTTTTTTTTATCAATCATTAATAACACATCTGAAAAATCTCCTTCCTCATAAAAGAACCGGACCTCACTATAGCTTATCGAATGTTATATTTAGCAAGAGTTTCTTTAACCAAAAGAGGAAAAGAACCCGGAAACTATCCCGTGCCTAATCAGTTTTTTCTTTTCTTCTGCTGATAACTTGCCCCAGTAAAACGACAAGGGAAAAGAAAGCGATCTCTTTTTCTTTTATTTCTTCCCACTGGACAGAAGAAGACAGTGGTCACGATTTGTGGACTGAAACAATCGACGAGCGCGGTCATTCACCAACAGTGGACAGTCCGAAAGGATGTCAAGAAGTGCGTGGGCGTACGAGGAAACAAATCTATTTAAGAACTTATTACGTCGGATGAGAAATTCTGACAGGTACGATCGGTGGGACAGACTGTGTTTTAAGTAAAATCGATTGTTTATTATTCATCTTAAATCAGTGAAAGAGAAATGTTAAGGAGGGAATTTTGAGAGGGATACTTTAAAAGAGCATCCACTAACAACCTGTGGAATAATAAAAGTTGCTACACGTTAAATGGAAACTGAATTTGAAAGTCTTCACGTAGTGTGTAAGTTAAGAGAGTAGTACTTTATATTAGCTCAGGTGTTTTATCCCAGTCATTTGACGAGAAATCGAAAGAGATTCTTTAGCAAAAGCCTTCGTGTGGTTCTTGAAGTTGTCTCCGTTTAATGTTAAAGAATAAGACCTGAATTTGAAATAATTTTTCAGATATAAAATAACTGAAACATTATCATATACTGGCTGCGCTATCCTATAGAGCGTAGCATAGTTTATCATATGCCTCAATTTTATCCGAACTGAACCATTTTTTTTTTCTGGTCTAAAATATGTTTCTATCTTTTTGTTCCGTATCGTAATGTGTAATGAGTAATCCTTTTAAGTGTTAAAATGAAAGAAAAGCATTTATGCAATATTTTCAAATTTTAAAAGCGCATTATTATAAATAGATGTATGAATTACAGTGCTTCATATATACATGCGAGTAAAATCACGATTATTAGTGATTCAATGTGTCTGCAAGTTTTATTACTCGTCATTCTTAAAAAAGAATTTATTGTGCAAATCCAAACTGACAATAGTCTTTATTAGAAAAAAAATTTAAAGATTCACGCAGAGGTTAAAATGAATGATAAAATGGCCTAAAGAGCCTTCGAATGGTGAGCCGCAAATTCCCAGATGACCACTGGATTATTTTCAGCGAGATTGGAAACAAACATAGAATTTCCATTAACTAAAATTACTGCATGTGTTACATGATAATATAGGCGTTCGTTCTAGATTTGGAAGAGGGGAAAAAAATGCTGACTCATAAAATTGCACCATTTTGTTCAACGGAGAATGAAACTTGAAAAAACCTTACCAACGTTTATAAGAAGTGAAATAAATATTTTATTCGTTTTATAAAATAATATTTATATTAAGTGCATAAAATCAAAAATGATTAATGAGCGCTTGCTGTAGAAAGCGATTTAAAAGTACAAATCCTCCTTAAAAATACTACTGGTATTACTCATGAAAAAAAATTTAAAGTTGTTTGAAAACATGGATTAAATATTAATTTAATAAAGAGGCAAACAAATTTAATATCTTTTCACAACTTCTACATTATATAAAACATCAGATATAGTTCCTCTTTTTTAAAAATTTACAAAACTTAAGATTTTATCACTTTAACTGTATTCATTTACTTCCGTTGCTTATTATTTTTAATTAATTACTTATCAATTTTTAAGCAAAAGATTAAATTTGCTATAAAATAAACGATAAGAAAGGTTTAATTTGATTTTTCTCAATGTCACATTCTAGAGCAGGGGTGGCCAACCTAAATGACCTTCCGGGCCACTTTTGAAAAACATTATAATCTCACGGGCTGCGTTGATCTCAAATGCGGCGTGTTTTCACATCGTAATTGATGTTGTAAGTTTTCGTCGGTAAGTTTGAACGCGATTTATGTTTGTGTGATCAATTTCATTTTCGACAAAAACGATTCGCAGGTGTAAGTTGATCCAAAAGCGCTCAGAGTTTTTTTGTGCCAGATCTCTGAAACTGAAAAAGTTTTGAAATGCTGCCCACTTCTAAGTGTGTATGAAAACAGAAGCAACGTGATAAAACAGTATTAGACTTATTTGTTACAAAACACTACACTAAAAATACTGCACGAAATAATCGTATTTTGTAAAGTTGTAATGAATTTCCCAGGCCGCAAAATTAATTCAAGGTGGGACGTATGCCAGTTGAATGACCGAAATGAATATTTTGAAACATTTAATAATAAAAAAACAATCGAAGTTATAAAACAATAAAAGGGGGAGGGAGGCATAATCAATATTTTGCATGGAATAATTATTATGCGAGTAACTTTCTAGGAAGCTATTAAATTACATTTTGAGTTTGAAATTTTTATTCACGTATTTTTTTAATGGTTTGAATGGAGTGATATGTGCAGTAGTGATAAGAATGTAAGTATAAGTGACACGATCACCATTTCTTGGGTGAAACCGCTATTTACTCTTTGATCATTCCGACTTGACAAAAGGGAGATAAAAAAAAACTTAAGGCAGTCCTTATTTTTAAGCGGAAATGATAGTTTACGGTTAGAAAGCGAAAGGTACACGAGTTTCAACTGATAAGGTAAGTTTCGTGCAAGCACAATGAAAATTCTGAAACATATTCGTTCAAATAGAGATAGTAACACAGCAAATGCTCAATTCCCCAAACAATATGCCTAAAAGTTCCCTACTTTAAAAAGAATAAATACTACTAGTCATGCCATTTTCTATGAAACTTTTATTACAAATATTTAAAAAAATATCATTTACTTTTAAAATGAAACCCAATTTTTTAGAATACCTTCAGATTGCAAAGGTCAAACCAGCTGAAAAACTAAGGCTCGATCCCATCGAAAACCGCGAAGAATTCAAATCTCTAGAGGTAAAGGAAACCACACAAGTATCATTCTTATCTCTAGATCGTGGTTGAAAATGTGGAGATTCTACTAAAGTATCCAATTATATTACTCTTATGAGAATATTTATTTCACATATTAAGAATTTCGTAATAAAAAAAAATCGGAGGAAAGGAAAAAAGAGTGGAACAAATTCTATTTAAGATACAAAAGGTGGCGATATTATCAGCAAATACCATCTTGTAGAATAATAGAATCCTATTTCGTATTCAATTTAGGGAGGCCTCACAGTTCCTTGGAGAGCAACATTTTAATCCACATATTGCCATCGTCACTTGGCAGTAGTATTTCATTGGTTAGAGCCTCAATTCCATCACAAAGAAAAATAACGATGCAGAGTGTTCCCAAGGCAAGGTGTGGAATACTGAAGGTATGTCACAGGGGTGATGTTTGATCACGAATAAAACAGATGAATTCCATCCCCAGTAATCTATTACGTATCCTCATATTGTCGTTAATCGAACGCACTTAAAAAAACCACCTCGAATCGTGCAAAACTCAACTGCAAGATGCCTCCTGCCAAGAAAGCCCCTTCCAGAGAAATGACAAAGAAACACACATTCAACGTTCTTCGTTTTCCGTGTATCATGCTCGCCTCATTTCCTTTTTCGCAGCAGAAATGAGGCGCATCCCACGCCCTCTTTGTTTACATTACTTGAAACAAAAAAGGCGGGTTTCCATTTCCTTATTTTAGTACCGGAACATAGATATCAAGGCATCTGAAAGCGAGTTTAGTTCAGTTCAATAAAATTGGGGAGATTTGAAAAGGAGATCAGCTTGAACATTTATTTTAGCATTTGCTAACGCTGGTTTAAAAATATTTACATATATTAAAATATTTTTTAAAGAAACTTTTAATCTATTTATTATTATTCATATGTCATACAAAAATACTGCAATTACTATTGTATACAGATCTTTATATCGGATTCTCATATATTAAAAGGGAGATTTTTAAGCTTCGTTTTCCCACCTTTAATTATTCAAGTCCTTTGCTGTTGATAAAAATTTTCTACCTCCAAAACAAAATGTTTCGCATTTTTTTAAAAAAAATTTTCAGTAACTATATGCGAGTAAAAAATATTAAATAATCAAATGAGCATCACCCCTATTAATATGTGGACAATTGCTTGGGGACTGATAAATTATATTAACATAAAACTTGTAGGTAAATATAATAACAGATTTTGTCACTCTGAATATAATTTCGAAAACGAGGGCCACTGTGTAGCGCTGGGGTGTCAAACTCACGGCCCGCAAGCTGCCCACAACGAATATTTTTGAAGGCCGGCCAATAATTCGGCACACAATAACATATAGTACAATAAAAAAAATTTTCTCTCGAAATGGGAAAGATAGCAGAGAAAAAATGGCAAAAAAAAAAAAAGTCAGAATGTAAACATGAAATTTTTCTTGTCCTTTTATATATGTTTATTATAATGTATTCTCAAAATAAACCTACGTTCCTATAAATTCTGCTCTTTTTTCCGGCTTACCAAGTGAGTGAGTGAATATTAACGTCGCACTGTTCAGCTACACGAGGGTTTTTGGCGACGGACCGCGTAATTTTGAACCATGGTCAAGTGACGCGGACGACATCCAAGCTAGCACCCCCCTCTCCTAACTACCACACCACACCACGGGAGGACGTTTGAGCTCTCGACAGATTTAACGTGCATCGCTCCCCTACACGGCGGGTTGCGGCTTACCAAAAGTTAAACTTTGTTAGGTTGAACCATGTTAGCCTTTAAGTTTGACACCCTTGGTGTAGCATGCCCCCTTAATCTGATGATACGTAAAGTCCTCCCGTTGACGTCGTGTACAAATTTGTAGAGTGCGGTGTTGTCCTCGTTACTAGACCCGAGTTTCTTATAAGGCCTATCGTCTAAAGCCCTCGTATTGTTTTGAAATGCGATTTAATAAGCAATCAAATCAATTCTGAATACGAGAAACGAACTCCAAATTGCTCCTCCCCCCTTCCCCCAATTTTTGCCCCATGTCATGTGGCCGCGGTAGCCTAGTGGTTATAGTCACGAACTTGTGGTTGGAGTGTAGCGGTTTCGAATCTTGGAGCTACTGAAGACCTATCGTGTAGAGGAGACTGATGCATGTTAAATCTGTTGAGGCTCAAACGTCCTGCCCTGAGTTTGATTTGGTATTAAGGAAAGAGGGAGGTGTTAACTCAGATATAGTGTCCTCTTCACTTGACCGAGGTTCAAAACTACGAAGTCTATCGCTAATAGCAACTCTGCAAATCTCACTGACTCACCTGCACCAAGCCATTAAGGGAAAGAGATTACGCTAGCAGAAGCACTGTATATAGAGTATGAAGATTTCTTGAAATATTAGAAAATTAAATATAATTTTTTTTAATATCCATCTACAATGTGAGATAAGAATCTTTCAATCAAATTGCTGGTTCCAGACATTTAAATCCCAAATCAGAATGCTAGCACACCATTGAATTAATATGCTTTGTTTTCATTAACTAATCTTGTCATAAAATATCAAAATCAGATGACGCGTTTGACATTCGAGTTGATACTGTTCTCTCTTGAGACCCACCCCCAGCTTATTTTACGAACAGCCATCATCTGGAAACGGGATCCAACCTGGAGCCACCGATTAACATACAATTACTCGACCGATGTGTCTTAAACAAGACTCTGAATCGAAATTTGGAATTCGACAACGTGATTCAAACATAAGAAACGCGCGAGTTTTTTAAAAATAAAATAAAAACACTTATAAATAACTGATCACACAGAATGACAGGACAAGGTCAAAGAACTAGTTAACTGGACTAAAAACTTGAATTTAACCGGATTCAAATTTCCAGTGAAAATAGTCTAAATCTCACATAATTCCCTTTTTTAATCTGCTGTTTTTCTTTTAATGTTACCTTTACATTTACCTGAAGCTGAAAAATCGATAAAGCAGCTGGAAGGAGTGAAAAACTTGATTAGTCTTCATTTCAGACCTTGTTTTTCCCTCTCCTCCACCTAAAGATCAGTCTTGAAAACGTCTAGACGACGAGATCTTTTGAAAACGCAATTGAGCGAGACAAAAATGCGTCAACTTTCTTTCGTTTATTTTTTTCTAAAAGTACAAATAGGAATTTTTTCTCCAAGAGTTTTCAGGATCAAAACTGTAATATAACAAAAATAAAATGCAAAATCGTCTTTCTTTATAAAAAAAAAAAAAAATTGGAATTGTATCCGTCAAAAAAGAAAAATAAAACCCGATGAAATCGATGGGAGAATGAGAGAAGTAATTTTTTAAAAACAACTTTCCGAGATGAAGTGCAGTGGGTGGGCAGGAAATTAGTGATGGGAAACAATATGTTCTCGGGAAACTTGCGAAAAGTCGAATATTCCAATCCAATTTCCTAATGGGAGGAGAGAGAAACAGAAATCAAGAAGTCTCTAGTCATTTCTTAAAAGAAAAATCATTTGGGAACGATTGGACGCGGCTATTTTATGAGGATCTGTAAATGCATCTCCACTCAAAATCTGATACATTTAAATATCTAAAAAGTAATTTACAACACAACTTGGAAAGGTGTGAAGAACGTATTAATCGATTAAGCATACGTATTGTATATTAATGATTTACAACATAAAAAAAAAATAAAATTATATGTGTAACAAACGACATCAATATAATATATTAAGGGAAAAGTAAAGAAACAGATTGTTTTCAAGTGAGTGAGTGAATATTAACGTCGCACTGTTCAGCTACACTATGGATTTTGGCGACGGACCTCGTCCTTTTGAACCATGGTCAAGTGACGAAGACGACACCCGAGCTGGCACCCCTTCTCCTAACTACCACACCACACCAATGAGAGAACGTTAGATTGTTTTTCAAACTAAACTTATGCATCTTTTATTGTTTGTTTAGACGTAAAGCCTAAACATCCCTTGTGCAATTTCAATGACGAATAATGGGAACAGCATCTCGTGCAGTGGCGCACACAAGGGAGGATGTCCCGGGTTCCGACCCCCCAAAGCCCTTGATTTTTTTTCGATTGATTATAATCCTATGTATCTCGTATGTAAAATTTAATTACTGCAAATTCCGGAGTATAACGAGCTCCTATACTTTCAAGCTACATTTTTTAATTTTTAGGTACATTCGCCGCATAACGCGCACCCCCTTTTTTACGAAGGAACCTAAAATGTGTGTATGAAATGATCTTATATTTTGAAGTCATTCATTCGAGGTATTATCCCAGGATTTTGAAAAAAATTCGTAAACTTTTAGAACTACAACCCTCTAAGTTCATTAGGTATGTCATTCCTTTTAAATAAACAGTATTTCGGTCTAAGTACAATAGAAGTCAAATTTTTTTTTCTATGCTCATCTCTTTTTTATTTTTATTTTTGAAAGTATCATTTTTATACCCGGCGTATACCCGTAAATCTCGATCGTATTTTTTAGTTCAAAGCGTGTGTTACACGCCGGATTTTACGGTAGGTATTTGTTTTAAAAAATTAATTTTATTTATTAATGCTAATTATTTATTCAATAATTAATTTTTTACTGTTTTTTTTTGTTTTGGAAAATTGACAAAATCAAAAGAATATGTTTGGCGGCGTCTTGGTGCATGATACGAGAAGGGTGGACTTTCGACCCTGGACCCCACCGCCCTGAAAAATTTCTGTATGTACCACTGATCTCGTCATATGTTTATTTATCACTAAAAAGAGAAAATATAAACCCTGATTCTGGAATAATAAATGCCGCACATTTGGATTTGAAATTAACATTATACATCATCTTGCGACTTTTCAGAATTTGAATAGTATCATAACAGGAAAACCTATTATGAAATGAGTGACCAAATATAAAAAAATGTTTTTCCTGTTATTTTCTGACATTCAATCGGGGTTATTTCTATCAGAACAAGAAATTTTTTCCGTTCTTTAATTTCATCTCTCTTTACAGTAACGGACTTTTTTGCAGGCTTTGCCCTATTCATCAACCTATTTATGAATTAAAACCTTTTCACTGCATTTTAACTTATTAATCTTTGAGATCGAAGTAAATAATTTAAAGTATTTCATAAAATGTGTTTAATGTATAACTCGCAATTTCATAAGAATTTCTTAAACATTGAATATTGGAACATAGATTACTGTCATTTATTATGTCATTATTGTTAGGGGGGGGGGGTAAGTGCTCTGTACATATATCCCAACGACATATTTTAAAACTTTTGGCAAGCTCATCAAGTATGAAAAAAAAAACCGTTTAACTCTATTCGTAAGTGTCTCAGAAAAAAATTACCTCCATCCCATTTTTTAAATTTTGATTCTCAGTTCCTTCGAACAGTAAAAATAAATATCGGAATCGTTCCAAGTTTGAAATGTAAATTCATTCAGCGAGACAGTTAACTCACGCAGGATAATTTTGATATCCTAGAACAGTTAATGAGTTTCATTCGTTTTTAATGGAACAACTAAACAAAATCAGAATTTGAAAGAGATTTTTTTTTAATTGAGAAATCTTAAATCACCGCTTATTAGTTCATAAATCTTCGTCGTAATCTTTATATTAAAATGCAAATTTCAGAAAACATTTGTGTTGTCACTTTATGCTTTTTTTTAAAAAACAATTTCAGTTGCCCCCCCCCCCTTCATTTTATCAATTTTATTAGCGATACTTTACAATTGCAAAAATGTCAAATATCAATCAATAATTCTTTTCTCCTTCTGAATGAGTGAGTGAGTGTTTATTAACAGCACTTTTAGACTATTGGCGACCGATTTCGTGATTTTAAATCTTGACCATGTGAAGAGAATGACACTCCTGCTCTCCTACCTTCTACACCATGGCAACTTGTGTACTTTAATGTGCATCAGTCCCTCTATATGGCGATTCTTTAGTAGGACAAGGCTTCGAACTCATGACACTCTGACCACGAGTCCATGATCATGACCACTAGGCTACCGCAGACACTTTTGAAAGTATTCGTATAATGAATACAAGCTTAAAATAGAATACAAATCGCAATTTACTTCATTCTGCGAGATTATATTTGAAATAATAGTTATCAATAATTATAAACTTTTACTATAAAAAATCAAGAATTTACTTCCTTAACTCTGCTACTAAAGAAAATAAATTAAGAGATTAAAATTTACTTGATAAAAAAATATACATAGATAATAATGTTTGTTTTAAAGGAAAGTTTATCCCATTTTAGTAAATAAAAAGAATGAAAAAATAACTCGCGACATGCTGCATATATGAGAAAAATGTGGGAAGGGACATATTTGCAGGAACAAGTGAATGGAAGCAAATATATTCATAAAGGCGCATATTGTTGATATTTCCCGGAATACCTATTTTCAGGCAGATATTTCCCTATTTTCAGACTTTTTTTTCCAAAGTCTTCATGGCATTTTTGTCATCTTCTATATATTTCTAGCCTTCTTTAGTTTCCCAATTATTTTTTATTATTATTTCAGAGCGCTTACCAACAATTAATGTTATTCTACATTTTAAGAAAATGCTAATGGTTACTTCATTTTGATATCAAAATTTAACTTTTTTTTGTATTGTGGAATTTTGTAATGTTAATTTTTGTATAAGTATTAAAACTTCCAGATTTTTGAAATTTTCATGATAACTAGAATATGAAGATCCTGCAAACCTAACTTGTGGACATAATCTTAAAGTTTATTCACAACAAATGCCTATAATACAAACAATATCTTGCAGTTCTCAAGCCAATTTACTGCACTCTAGTAGCGTCGTGTAGAGGGCCTGATGCACTATCAATTTGTTCTGGTTAAAAGTCTTCAAGTTGACGTGATCAGGAAGTTTGGAGAATGGTTCCTCCAGCTCAAGTATCGTCATCGTCGCTTGACCGAGATTCAAAATTGCGACATTCGTTGCCAAAAAACTCAAGGTAGCTCCAGAGAGCGACTTAATAAACAATTAATTAAAGCTGTTTTTGTGTAATGTTATTGGATAGAATTCCTATTCTGGGAAACTTTTTAATGAGGTACATTGTTCGAAAGCTAATATATGTTTTGCTTTTAGCTTTTGCACACATAATCATTGATAATGTTGATTTATCTTTGAATTAACAAATTCTTTTCTAATAGTCTGTCAGTAAATTTCAGGTTGTAGCCTGTATAACAGGTATATGTTTTAAATAACATAATACTTACATTAATATAGTGATATTTTTCTATCAGAAAAATTTCTACGACTTTGGGTTAACCTCTTTCACACTAAGCAAAGGGTTTAAAAAGTACAGGAGACAAAATACTTTTGGGGGGGGGGACATATATATAAAAAGTGAAAAAATAGAGTGATTCACAAAAAATAGATAATATATTAAAATACATGCCGTTTTTTATACGACAGCAAAGATGCTATATTATAAAAGTTATTTTTTTTTTAAATTTGATAAAAAGCACACACATTTCCAGTTTCCGTCACTTTCTCTAACAAAAAGACAAGACCGTTTTAAAAACAGTTATTACAGAGGAAACAGTTACTAAAACAACGATTATTAATGCCCAGTTTTTATTCGAAATTAAATACTTGTATTTCCAACATATTTTTGCACATTGAGCAGCAATTCTAAAGTTCTATGTTCGTTTTAACGAAATTCTCCGAGAAGACCTGCTTTTTGTATCGCAATCAACTCCCTGTCTCTTCGTATATTACACAGGATGATTGAGAAATCCTTCTCATAATTCATAAGAAACCATTGTTGTTCTCTTATAATAATAATAATAAACTAAATGTTCAATACCAATTCCTTCCTTTCTCGAGTTTCGTGAACTGTTTAACACAACTGAATCCTTTAACAAGATAAATTTTTTCCAAACTTTTTCGGAACTAGAACAAATCCCGCGTACAGAAAGCACGAATAAGGTTCAATTGTTACACTAAAAGACCCATCTCTTGAAAAAATATGGAACAATCAGATAGGGCCCCACTGAGAGAGGACATTAACCGCGAACATCCGTGCCAAAAATCATCTTTGATCTGGCCCCTTGCCAATCGGCAGTAAAGAAATTTGGAACTATGTCTCTGCCACCTACACTGTGCAACAACACCATTTATTAAAATGGCCATTAAACCCGAGTTTAACTAAGATGAATGAAGAGGTCTCTCTTATTTGCGTGAAACGTTAAGATAAGTTCAAGATTCATTTACGCATAACCCGGGGAAAAACAAATTCCGTGAAATCCCCCCCCCCACAAAAAAAGAAACTAAATTAACAATTAATCCTTCAATAACCCCCTAAAATATTTCCAATCAATAGAATTTGTTTGTTTTTAAATTTGCATCCATTAATGGAATATTTAATTTTAAAAAAAAGCTAATTAATCGACAAATTGTGGGGTACATAAAATATAAATGCAATAAGAATGAAGCTATGTTCAAAAGAAGAAGTAAAGATAGCATCTCTTATTTCAAATTGGGTTAAACTAAGTTACTTCAGCTTAACTTACAAACTATTAAGCTCAACGGAATTTTTTAATATTCATTTGAATAAAATTCAATGGGCGGCTGGTATTATTTGTGTAGCACACACAGAGAATAACAGACGTTCCTATGGGACCATTCGAATGATGGAAAAGCATGGCTGCAGTAGTAGAGTTTATTATTTTAAAAATTACATAAATATTTTTTCTTCATAATTCTGATAATCTGAGTCAGCTTCAGATCCCATAACGCCTACATTTGATAAGAAACGCACATAATAAAGATCACTGAAAGGACATTTCATTATTTATAATAAAAAAATTTTATCACTACTTTTTATTCGTAATCGCAGCAACCAGACCCTAGTTTAGGAAACCACAAAAATACGGGGAAAGTCATACTGTCTATAATAAAGGAGAGGGTGTTGCACTTCTGACGGCACGGAAGAAAACCGCAAAATTTTGGAAGAAAAACAAATAAGAGATGTGGCGATAAGAAACATTCAAAAATGCACTCCCCTTACTGAACTGAAAAATTCACACAAACCTTATAAAGGATAAGTCACGATAAAAAAAAAAAGTAGGGTTTTCGAGGTTATCTAAAATTAAAAAAATCTTTTTACCAAAATATCTTTAGACTCGTGGGGAAAAAAAAATCGTAAAGGAAACAAAGTTTTCTTCAAAAAAAAATTCAAAACTAATGCGAACACAGACTATTGATTCTTCAAAGTAATTGTTTATAGTACAAAACAGCATCATTAATAATTAAAAATGCTTAATTAGGAGAGAAAGAATGAATGTTCATGTAATTGAATTTTTTTTTCTACGAAGGTAATTTAAAAGAGAAAAAAGAAGCATTTCTACGAAAAACACAATCAATCATTTTGGTTGCTCGAAAATATACCCAGGCAGTACAATGATTAGGGCAGGAGGAAAAAAGAATATTAAGTGACTGGTTTCGGTGAAATAAGAGATAGACAACTGCAAGAATGAGTAAGTTTCCTTGCAGGGAAAGGGAGCTGCAATAAAAACCGTTTCAACAAAGGCACAGTATATGAAGACGAGACAAAAAATATCCAAGCGGTGTGAATTCGTAGGCTAGTAGATTAATATAATCTCTGTAAGACATGTTAACAATACATTCTTTTCAAATAAGCAGAAATGCGCTATTTCATTACGACACAAAGAAAGAACGGAGGCGACAATTATTCCACATCAAAGTGGATCATATCAGTACTGAATGCAGATTCGGTTACTCACAACAAATAAGGCCATCGTCATCTTTGAGAACTGCTCTCAACAAACAGTTCATGTACCCCTAAAGGCAAGAGAGCGTGAATGTTAAAAATCAACCAATTCTATTGATTTTGAATGACCACCAATTAGGTCTTAGAAATACATACACAAATATATTCAAAATAAAAAAAAAAACAATTACGAGTATTGTATTACACATAAAACTTTTCCTAACGATTTATTTTAAGTATCGTAAAACCCGTATAACGTGCACCCCCTTTTTTATGAAGAAACTTGAAATGTACGAGAGCATTGCTTTTATATTTTGAAATAACTTATTCGAGGTTTTATTCCAAACTGTAGGGGGGGTATATCTAATAGAACTATAGTCCTGTGTGTAAATTCATACAGAATACCATTTCTGTTAAATAAACAGTATTCGATCTATAAAGAAGTCTAATTTTTCTTTTTTATCCTCATCTCTCCTTTTTCTTCTTCATTTTTATAGCCGGTGTAAAACGCGCACCCTTAAAATTCGCTTTTTTTTTGGTGTTAAAAGTGCGCGTTCGTTATACGCAAGATTTTACGGTATATATGTATACTGTAGACGGAAGGAATAAGCAACTTTTTCTCCATTTTACTAGCAATAAACAAAACAAAAAAGGTCAAAAACCAGCTTAAAGAATCAGGTATCAATATATTTCTTTGAAATTATAATCTCTTTTTCTATAACTGCAAAAATATCAAACAATCAAGCGGAAAATCAGGGATTCACTGGATTTAAAAAAAAATAATTTTATCAATCTCTTTCGCTGACGCAGAACATGTTTGCGTACTTTATAAGAGTACCAGTGGATTGTATTAAACTGTTTAGGCGTCCGTTCCAATGGTTTATGGATTATCGAAAAGATGAAAAATTCCATGCAACTTCTTCGAAAGCTCAACAAACGATCAATACCTTCATACTAGCAAAACATTAGACGAAATAAAACAGACAAAAAAAATTGAATTCTTTCAATATTTGAGGAGGAGTTTGACCGATGAGCTTTCTACAATAACAAATCACAGGGAAAGCAACAGGGAACGTTCACCTTTAAGGCTTTTAGCAACGCGCAAGGAATTTCATCTGAACAAACAGAAGGCATTTTAGAAGTGTCAACAGCGAAATGAATTTTATTTCTTCAATAAACTGTTCAACTGGGAATTAGAACATATAAGAACATAAGTGAGATAAAGCTCGTAATTCACAATCAAACTGGAATTAAGTAGTTGTTTAATTAATATAGAATTACAACATCTCAAGTTCTAATGTTATAATGACCCGAGACCAAAATTTAAAAAAAAGAGCGACACACATGTATATTTTTCAAATATATTAAATTCAATAGAGATTTCAGATACGATTTTCTTAAGCTTTCAATCAGTTTTTAAACAATTCTTTGATATATGATGAACAAATTCCTGAGGTAATTTTTAAGTAATTTTAAGATAATTTACTCTCTATAACGCATCCTCAAAACTAATTTCAACAAAGCTATAAACTTTTAAACTTCTAATAAAATAAGACTGTTGAAGCCAGGTACGAAACTTCTTTCGAGACTTAAAAATCATTCGCAGCCAAGATCAAAGATAAAGACACATGAATTTGCCAAAATTCAACACAATGTCGCGTGAAGACTTCTAAGTTCAGTCTCACTTAGCAAACACTCGCCCTCTTATTTCGTAAGATAATCTTTAGTAGTCCCTCGAACGGGACGACACGATGTGGCCGCGGTAGCCGAGTGGTCATGGTCACGAACTCGGCCGGCGTTGTTTCTGTTGGCTTGGATTCCTGATACCACTAAAGATCCTCCATATAAAGCGGCTGGTGCACGTTAAACTGTCGGAGCTGAAAATTCCCACGGAATGGTGTGCCAGCTCAGGCTCCTTTCACTTGACCATAATTCAAATTTACGAGGTTTAAAACCATTTCTACATTCGTAGTTCAACGTCTATAAACAACAAAATGATACGTATATCTTCAGCCACAAAGCTTACTAATTCATCGAGTAACTGTGGCCTTATAGCATCTCTGTTAAAAGAAAATTTTAATTTTAATATGGATTCTTCATCATTTAAAAATAAATTGGAGATTCATTTAATGTAATGAGACATAAAGATGAAATTTCATGTATCCGAAATTGTTTTGTAGTAGAGTAACTTTAAATTTTTAATTTCCTTCATGGGCATCTGTCATTTTTTTCGTAAATTCCATTACACTTAAAAACTGTAACGATTTAATTTTTTTTTAATAAAACGGAGCACAAATTAGAATTCATCTTCAAATAATTGCATTTAACTTCCCTACCTCAGTTTATACATGCAGTATGCTGCTAAAGTAAAAAGTATATATTCTCAAGAACCTTAGAATGTGCAGAATATAAATTAGATCATCTCAAAATTACTGAGGTTTCTGAGAATACATGACATAAAAAGCAGAGCATTGTGTAAAATAGATGAAACCATGAAAGGTTTACTCAATGGAATTTCAAATATTTAAATTTCAGCATCTCGCACATTTACCTAAGCTTAAAAATAAGTGTTGCAACTGTCCACTTTAACTGTTAACCGCAACGCCACTCTATGGAGTTACATAATACGCAATCATCCACTGGAGCTCCAAGTGATAGCACTCTGCTATCTTATAATTACGTGTAATATTTGCTTCCTGTGCTTTGACGTTCTTCTGTTTGTCCACAGTCAACTTACCAGAACATTAAAATCACAAAAACTGAAAAGTACTCCTCAAAATTGCATACAGTGTTAAAATTACCGCAAATTCAAAAAAAAAATTTGTTTGTTTGAAGCTTTGAAAATAAAATAATGCGTAAGAGAAAGAAAAAAAATATATCTTGAGCATTCATCAAATATTCACTTATATAAAATAGAGAAATAATAAAATATTAACGATGAAAGTTTATTACTTAAAATGTAATCCGCTTCTCTCGAAGTGTTACAAAAAACTTCTGTAATTTTTCTACTTGCTCCTTTGTGAGAGGTTAATACAACAACAAATAAAATAATCTTAATTCTAGCAAATAATTATTTGAATGGAGTAGAGATTAATATATCGGAACAATTAAATGAAGCATATCAACTTCAGATAAAAGACAAAGTACTAAATGTACAAAAACAGTGAATTAATGTAAAGCATTTAAAAAGAAAAGAATTTAAACTTTTATTACTTATGCAAAAACAACCAATAAACATTTATTGCTGAATACTTTACTATTTAAGTAAATGTATTATTAAATATAATATAACAATTTATATGCTACATAACATAATATTATAGATATAATTTAATTTTATCCATATCTTTTTTCAAAAAAATTAAGAAAAAAAGAAGGTAGATAATAATTAGTTTTATTTCTGAAAAATTTAATGTTTCAAAAGCGCATGGTCATGATACTATGAGGATTAATGATAATAGATTTGTATTTTATTTTTTAACTACAAAAATCATTCACAATAATAATTCCTTCTTGAATGCAACAATTTCGTTTCACAAGGATCAATAATCGGAAGATTTGTGGGTAACCAGCAACATTTTTGTTCATATGACTTAAATTTTTGGTTGTTAGTATTATTTTAAAACAGAGGTTCTTGATGTGAATGGAATATTTCGATGTAGTTTTCCATGATACCAGTATTAAAGAAATCCTTCATATCTCATATAAATAAATAAAGTTAAGATAGAAGTAAGAGTCATTGTTCAAAGCGAATAATGATAAAATCAATACAGGATCTCAGTGAACTATCATTATTTTTTGTAACACTACGCAAATTTGTACGCCAAGCAGGTATCATAAAAAATCCCTGTTAGTGATATTCAACAACATTCTTAAAAATCAGTTCCAATCCTAAGAAACTGTTTTTGTTTTCGATACATGTCCCCCTCTAAAAAAGCGTAGTATTTTCACACTTGACACAAAAGGACAGCAAAATATCAACAAACAAACCGAAATACTCCAGCGAAGCTGTTAACCCAGTCACCGACTCAGAGGAAGACCTTGAAAAATCTGGCTGAAACCATGGATAATAATTTCGAACGACGGAAAACAACACATTTTTCGCAACCAAGGTACGATGACGCAATGCTTACACTGAATTTTAAAATTACCCCAAAAGGGAGGATTGGTTTCATAATGCAGAAAAGCAAAACAAATAAATTTATTCCTTTTTCCACATTAGAAGGAATAATGTCTTACAAGGAGAGTGCAAGGTCTTGAGGTCACGGATTTAGTTCAAACTTTGTAGGATTGTAGATTTAGTTTCCCTGTTGATGAAGATATATGGTAATAGAGGCCACTACTCAATAATTTTTTTTTTTTAGATATTTGCAATTGAAGATGCAATTCACTCGTTAAATTCAGTTCTGTAGCAGCAGAACAATACTGCACTAAGTCGAGGAGCGACATGCTTTTTGAAATTATGTGTCATTTGCTTTTATGACAAGTTTCACCATTGTACGGTCAATGAGGGGAAAGAAGCTAGTCATATTTTATACTAATTTTGTTAATCAGATAAATGCTTTATTTATTGTTTCCTTTCGCAATTTATTGTTTCCAGGCACGATTGACTAGCAGTTAAAGTGCTTTTCTCCTGTTCTTCTCGCGAAATGCTTTTATTGTTTTGTAATATAATTCTGTACGTGATAATGACAAATAAAACACTTATAAAGTTTCTAGTCATTAAAGACATTTTTCATTTCCAATTTATTTAAACTCCATTATGTATCTTTATACGTAAATAGATATAAATTTTTTAAAAAAAGTTCACCCTCCGCGGACTCGAACCCGGCTCCTAACGACGAGGAACACTGATACGTTGCTGCTACACTAAACCCATTACAGTAGAACGTCGTTTATCCGAACGTTTATTATCCGAAATGTCAAATATCCGAATCAAAGTCCGGATATGTTTTCGAACAGTGCAATGCTCAACATTTGTTTCCTGTGAGGCCAAAAGTGACGGGAAAACCCAAGATGAGGGATATTTGGGGAATTTCAGTTGTGTGATTTGGTAAACATCTGCGTGGAATATTAGGCCAGTTTGTCTCCAAGTGAGGAGGTGTATACATGCTCTTTTGTTGATTCTTGTTGATGTAGAAACCTGGATGGCATGCGATGCGGAAGACTGTGGATTTCAAATGCTAAATAATGACGAGATAGTGACTTCCGTGCAAGCAGAATCCGACCCTGTCGACGATGAAACGGATGAAGACGAGGACAACAACAGCAACAACGAAAGTAGGAAGAGTTCATCAAACGCTGACGCGTTTCTGCGTTAGAGACAGCTATGGGGTGGTACGAACAACAATCAGAGTGCTGTCCTACTCAACTACTGCTGCTGAAGAGAACCAGAGACCTTGCATTGAAAAAACGAAGGTGTACAATGGTACAGCGAAAAATAAGGGATTTTTTCCCATAATCAAGGTAAAAATGCGACATTTTGTACCTATTTGGCTTTTTCTTCAAGCACGTTTCCTGCATGTGATGATTTTCAATATTTGTATAGTGTCCAGTATCACATACTGCACGGATCGCATTCGGTTTTCGGTTATCCGAACAATCGCGTATCTGAACGGTGTCCGGTCCCAATTGATTCGGATAAACAACGTTCTACTGTACGTGTAATCGTTTGCTACAGAACTGCATTTAACGCGTCAATTGCCACTTCAATTGCAAATATCTAAAAAATTACTGAGTTGTGACCCCTATAACCATATATTTTCATGAACAGGGAAACTAAATCTACCATCCTACAAAATTTGAACTAAATGCGTGACCCCAAGACCTTTCACTCTCCTTGTTAGCTTTGCAATTTTTTGTATGCGTATGATGCAGCAATTTTTCTTTAATAGGAGAGTTTTTTTAAACTAGGAATTCGCTCATTATTTGCACGACAATAAAACGATTCACTATATATATAATCAGCAGATTTACAGATTTTGCATTTTCTTTTCATATAAAAGTTTGAAATAAAATAAAATATATTTATTTATCATTTTTAATACGAAACCACAGTTTCATTAACTTAATTCAAGATTCATCACGAAAAGATTTTATTTTAAATTTCTCATGTAATGAAATCATTTATATATAAATATTTAACGAGCAGAAAGAAACGCATATATAAAAATAGTTTAATATAATACTAAAAATAGTTTTACTGTATTAAAAGAGAACCGCGTAGATTGCTGCGTAAGCCTCTAAAGAAAATAATTTAATAAATATTTATCTACACGACTACAGATATATAAGATTAACAAAAATTTCTAGATAAAAAAAAACTTCAGGTTAATGGACAGGAGGAACGAGTGACTACTCTTTCTGATGTCTGAACGGAGTCTACAAAGACCTCTCTTGATAACGTTTTCTTTTTATCCATACTCAAAAGCCCCCTAAGGATTTGACGTTTAGATGTTTGAACACTATGAATGTTGGGATGCTTGAATATCGTCTGATTAAAAAGTTTTTGTGACAGTATTTGACTATTTATAAGTTTTATAACATCCATGTGAGTTATTTCTCCGATTTATTTGAGGTCATTTTAAAACAATTTAATGCTATGTATTAAAAGAAGTCGGCTTATAAAGTTGATACTTATTGATTAATAATGCGTTAATCAATGAAATTGATGAACTGTGCGTAGTTTTATTTTATACATGCACACAAAAGCATAAGAGAAAGGATTCCACAGTTGAGGAAACTTAAGTTCCCCCAAACAGCTTCGAATAAAACCCATTGAGGATTCTGGCCTAAAACGATCTGAACAGTTTTAAAATCGACCTATAGTAGGATATTAATTGTGAAACATTTTGCCCATATCTATAACTGCCACCATCCCCCTTCCCAGAAATCTTCAAGTAGGAGTGCGCATGTTCAAATAAATACATTCAAATCTAATTCAACATTTTTTTTTTTTTTTTTTTTGAAAAAGGATATGAAGTTTCGAGAGTTGGCGATAGACGCATACAAAACATATTTTTACGAGCAATCTAAACAAAAATTGACCTAAAATCTGTCCATTACGAGTTATGAGGACAACACATGCACTGGCTACACACTCTCCTTACTTCCACACTACGCCAAAATGAGGACTTTGAGTTCCGATAGGTTTAACGTCTCTCTAAATGGTGGGTCTTCCATGGCATCAAGAATTAAATTGAAGCGAAATTATTATAAGTAAAATTTCTTTTCATGTCAAAATTTTTAAAAACAAATTATTTATTAAATGGGTAAAATATGCTGCTACAAAATTAAACTGTATATTAAATTTCAAAAAAAAAAAAAAAATGTGTGTACTGTGCATTACCAGAAATTTAGGCAGTAACTTATTAGAAAATAAAACTTACTCATTTACTCTCACCTACCCAAGAGACTTGAAATGATAAGCTACGACGGAACAAAGATTAGGATCAGGCTTTGGGGCGCACTCACGTAATGAGCCCCGGCACAAAAGAGCTTACTCTGTGTCATTAAAATAGCTCATTTTAAGCTTCCGTTCTTTTAAGAACCCTATAATAGCACAGAAGTTCGGGAAAATCTAATTTTCCCACTGCGGCAACAAATTAAGAGTACCTGCGCAAGCGAAATATGTGGTGTTTCTCTTTCTGACGGAAAAATGGTGTCTTTGTGTTTCAGTCTTAGAAAATCCACAGGATTGGTTTTTGATTTCCTTTAATTGGTTCGCTAAAATTACATCCCCAATTTTTCGGGGATTTAATAAATGTGAATGCAATATATATATATAAATATATTTCACCTTTCAAATCAAAACATTTATTCATTTGGTTTTCCCAAAGAAACAACAGATATTAACCTCACAAGACGCATTTTGGAGGTTAGCGCGGCATCAATACTAAATCACTCTTTCTTTTTTACTACATAATGCCTTGAAGGGAACTGAAGCGTTTCGGTGCTACAGATTGCATCATACAGGATAATGATAGGAGTCATGGGAAACGATGGCTTGAATCAGCACATCAAAATTCTTTTAAGTCTCGTGTTCCTTTTGTGTTCGGGCAAGCAGATTCCCACATTGCAAGTTGAAGACATAAAAATCTAGACTCTCATCTGCGATTTCACAAAAAATACATACGTATGAGCTTTATTTATTTATTATTTTAATGTACGCCTATAGAACCACGTCGAAGTAATCACGTATTGTTGTGTGCTCACGTCCCTACAGTTTCATTATTACGTAACTTAAAATAAAAATTAGTAAAACTCTTTAAAAATGCTCTTGGGCTATAATCAAATTCGAAAGAAGCCTTTCATGGCAGAAAAAAAAATTGTTTTAGTGTGCGACTCGCATAATCCTAATATTTTCAAACGTTAATCGAATTACGTTAAACCCGAAACCTGGTCGATTTCTTTCAATATCCAATTAGTACAAAGTTCAAAATTCCTTTATATATGATTTGCGTTCACAATATGAATTCGCCAGTCTCTCACACACAAAATCCTGAAATATATTTTATCAGAAAAGAAAAATGTATGTTCGATTATATTTCGATGCTATGCAAGACTTTTACTTTTTAAGATGAGTTAGCAATGATCTGAAATCATTCTTCTAGTATTATGATAAAAAATTTTTAAAAAACCAGTGAAACAATTTGACGAGTTCAGAACAAATAAAAACAAAAGAACTAGAAAAAAAATAAATTTTTTTTTAAAGGGAGAAATTTTTTTCTTTATTAAAGTAAGTGAAAAATCGAATAATTTATATATACATACATAATTGTTTTTTTATAGATTATTTATCAACATTTTAAAGAACTGTTTTCAATAAAAGTTTACCTCGTTACGTTTTCACCATTAGGGAAGAATATAAACACCAGTTACATTTTTTTTAAAAAAAAAAGACTTCTATTCTACAAAACAACCTTTGGTGGGACAGACTCGAGTTTTAAGATTAGGACCCCCCCCCCCCGACTATACAAACAGAATTCTTCTAACATGATGTTCAGAAATATTAATAATCGAAAAAGTCAGTTTTTGCAGGCACTATTTGGTTCACAAATAAAAGTCACACACAAAACATCTGATTTGATTTCAATTTACGTCGCACTCCGGAGCAACACGAATGGCGATGGAGCTCGTAATTTTGAAGTGACGAGAACGATATATAAGCCGGCACCCCACGCCTCACTCTCCTAATTTCGACATCACGTCACTGGAGAAGTCTTAGTCTCCTTAATGTGCATTAGTCCCTCTACACGGCGGGTCTACAGGTGCACTCGGAATCGAATCTGCGACTCGGTAACACTGGCTACGAGTTCGTGACTTAAGGCCACCGAGGTCGCCAACGCACAAAACGTAGAGGCAATATACTACCAACACAAGAAAAATTCACCATAAAAAAATAGTTAAAAAATTATACTATGATCTACTGAGATACACTAGATACTCATGAATAATTTATACTGGTTATTTTTCTCTCTTGCAGGTATGTTTATAAAAATGGTACGCCAATGTGCAAGATACATTTGTGTACAATGTTTATACTGAAGCACTGTACAGATAAAAAGAATAAACTAATAAGAAAAGACTGGTCGGAAAAAAATATGATTCTATTTATTAGGCTCCCAAAAATCTGCATTATTAATTAAGACAAAAATTATAGAAATTTTACATAAAATGACATGCCTCATTTTTGAAAGGAAAAAAAAAACAGATTCGATTTTCTCTTTGAGTGACACACACATACTTATACATACATCAGATTGAAAAAAAAACAAAAGGACAATATACTCTATTAACAAGAAATCAGTAAAATTCTACCGAGAAAGTTCCCAAATGCCATAAAAATTATTTTGCAAAAAAGATAGATTAATTATTTTACACATGTGAGTCATCATTCGAGCATTGCGATATTTTATCGAAATCAGTTTTCAGTGCACTGAAGGAGAAAAGATGGGATTTCCCCCAACTCACTCACCTGCCTCGGGCCGCGGTCCGACTACTGCCGGCCACGCAACTGCCCGTCAGCACGGGAACACAACAGAACATCGCCGGTCAGAACAATGAGCCGCCGGGCAGCAGCCACATGGACAGAGACGCTCTCTGCGCACCTCGAGCGGCGCATCACCCCCCCCCCCTTCGAATGATGGGACGGGAGGGGGCGCTGCCCCTGCACGGTCGGCGCGTGGAGAGTGAGAAGGAAGCAGCGCGCCACTCGGCTATTGGGGCAGAGAGAAAGAGAGATGGAAAAGAGGATACAAACTCGAAGAAATGTTTCTCTCCGGTTTTCGGAGAGATGGCTTGAGATTCATTTTTATTTTGTAATTGAATTTAGATTCGGTTTCGAAAGTGAAATTCGGTGTCTTTCTCGGGACTCGTATTTCGTAAAATTCTATCTTACTTTTGAATTTTGTTTAAAAAATGTTTGTTGATTTGTGTTTTTTCATTCTCAAATTTGTATATGCGTCCCACCTTTAAAATGCCCCTTCTAAAGAACATCTTTAAGGTTCATGGGGTCCTGATGATAACAATCTTTCAATTTTTCAAAAGGAAAAAATAACAGTGACTTTTTAAATAAGGTTTCTTAAATTTTTACATGACTGCCATGTTTACTTATTTTTCTAAAACAAAATAATAATAGAACAGCACTCGGAGTAAAATGTAATTATTTCTTTTCATTCAGTAAATTATATTAATCAGTTAATTTCTTTAAAAAACAAAGTTTTGAGGAGTAAAAAGTGCTTTTTAATACATTTTATTATCATTACTTAAAGAAGAAAAAAACACCTAAAATACTGGAAAAGTCGCAAAAAAATTAAACATAACGAAAATCTTTAAATATTTAATATTTCTTCAAAATAACAATTATCCTCCAGAATAAAAAATTCGTTCAAAATCTCGGATTCATTTATTTTTGGGGTTCAAATGTGGGGTCGAACTTATCTCAGCAAAAAGAAAGAAAGAAAATAGTAGTGTCATTTATGAAAAATATTTTTCTATACTCCCAATTGTATTGTCATCCCACAAGAATAATAACAATGGGGGTTCATATTAAATTTTTTTTTCTTTACTTACATGAATTTGTTAATTTTTCATAGAGCATACTGAAATAACGTGTTCTGTTGTAGATAAAGAATGTATATTTTTTTAAAAAAGATCATTAAACCTAAATAAGAGTATTAAATACTCACCGAACAAATCTCCTAAAGTAGGGTAGAATATATTATAGCATTATGTACATTGCGCCCATACAAAAATATGGGCGCAATTGGTGAGTTGAGTTACTAACAAAAGGGAAAAGTATGAAAGGAAAGGTAAATTAACTGTCCTTGACAATAGCATCTTCACAGTAACTGCTTAAAATTACATTAATCAGCATTAATATATATTTAGCAACATCGAAGGAATGACTGGCGGTGCGTGAAAAATAGCAAGCACCAAATCACTGAATCATCATTACTCAACATTTATAACTATTGGTGAACGCAATCATTGCTATAAAGACTCATCAACGCAGGTAGTTGAAGTAGACAGCGCAGACAACGTAGAAGTAGACAGTTTTGATAGGTGTGTTCGTCACTTGACCGAAGTTCAAAATGACGAGGTTCGTCGCCAATAGCCCGCGTGTTGCTTTACAGTGCGACGTCAAAAAACATTCACTCACTCATAAATAGATTCATGGCTGAACACCGTTCCTATTAAGTACAAATATTCCCATTTAAAAAGAAAAAATACCAGTTGCACCGTGTTTTACAAATCCCAAAAACTTTGTACTTTGGGTTTTGAAACATCAATGTATAATATTTTTTTTTTTTTTGCTCATATTTTGTTTCCATAAACAATCATTTCTAAATAAACGCGTAAATAAATTTTCGAACAGAAAATCTACACAAAATATCAGATTTTTTCCTTTTTTTAATAAATCATGTTTTAAACGTTAAGTTTAAACACAACCAAGCTTCATTTTTCACGTCGCATGGAGCCACATAAAACCCATAATTGATAGCATATAATCTATTATCTAAATAAGAAAACCACTCATGAAGCTGAACCTGTTTAAAATAATAATTTTTTTTTTCTTTTTAAAAAAAGATTTGTGTTTTTAGAGGAACACATTTTTCTGATTTCGGTTGAATGCGTCAAAACACATAAGCTACGTGCGGTGATCAATTTTTATTTTCAAGCTTTTAAAAATAAAACATGTATTACCTTTTAATATGCATTAATGGCTTTGGTCTGAACAATTAAAACGTCTCTAACTAACACGAATTCTCTAGTTCTTTTTAGACAACCTTCCGAATTTTCTCAAAATAGTTTATCCTGCAAAACAGGCATTTATGGCATAAGAATAAAGTGCTAAAGAATTAACTTATCTGCAAACGAGAGTAAAACTAAATATTTACCTTGTTTAAAGTCCGACTAACAACTTAGTCACGTAGAAATTAGCAATTATATATTTGAAAAAGTTAATAGTGTTACTTATTTGGAAACTGAGATAAATAATAAAATTAAGCTGCCCCCAGAAATTTATAAAAGAATCATTGCTGCAAATAGATGTTTTTATGCCTTGAAAAGTTATTCAAAATCCAGCTTTCTCAAATGAAGAGCTAAATTGCTTCTGCACAAAAGTCTTATAAGATCTGTCCTGACTTACGCACCAGAGACTTGGCCATTGACTTTATGTGATGAGGAAGCTTTGGGAATTTTCGAGAGAAAGATCTTGTGCTGCATTCTTGGTGGGATCCAAGTGAATGGATCATGGAAAAGAAGATCTAACTTAAAACTCTACAAAATCCACAAACAATCTGATATTGTAAAATTTGTCAAATTACAGCGACTTAAATGGACTGGTCCTCTGGCTAGAATGAATGGAGATCGTTGCTGCAAGAAAATGTTTCTGGCAAAGCCCATGAGAAATAGACCTCGGGCAGACCACCGTTAAGATCCTTAGACTGTGTCGAAAAAGACCTAAATATTTTAAAAGTCAAAAACTCGAAAACAGTTGTGCCAAAAGTAGAGATGCCTGGAGAAAACTTCTGGAGAAGGCCAGGGCCCACCCACAGGGCTATCGAGCCATTGTGAAGAAGTTTATCTCCTGCAAAGTATCTTTGCAATTATAATTTAACATATATAGAAAGAAAATACGACTCTTATTCGTTCTTTTAATGAATAAATTTTTTTAGAAATGTATGTATTACGAAAAGCCTTTACGGGAAGGGAAAAAATTTTTTCAAATATCCCCCCACCTTTTTTGTAGGAAAATATGAAAATCTCCGACCAACAATTGTTTTCAATCAACGAAGATCAGAAGAATCATTAGTGCTTAGGATTAAATGCAATAATTGATCAAAATCCTATTTCTTATATCTCATTTGGCTTTCGCTAAAATAGATTTTTTTTTATCGCATTCCTGCTGCTCTCTGAATGTTAGTTAATTCGAAATATGTTAATTTTGAAATACAATTTTTTTTCCAAATCTGAAAATGCGTGTCTTATTCAAATTTATTGTTCTAATCTTTTATATAATACAAAAAATAATCATGCTATCTTCCTTGTGACATCTGATACTTCATAAACAAATTTTCTAAAACAGAAGAACAAAAATCCTCGGAAAACAATAATCACATCGTCTAATGATCACAAATCCCACTTTATGAAAGTCCATAAGCTACATTTATTGGAAGATACTCATTATGGGCCCGAATGAACAAAGAGACATTCAACGGTATCGTCTCTACCGCAGACAGCGCTGAATCACATGCGACGTCGTGTCACGCAAATTGATTTTAAAAAGAAGAAAAACAATTAATAACTGTCTCAATGTCTCTAAACGATTGTGTTTTGTGGTCACGGTGAAATCTTCGAGGTGAATCGTGCATATTAAACAAAGGACAATCATTTTAGTAAATGACGATTAGTTTTCTGAGTTTGTTTATTGATAGATTTCATTCGTTATTTAGAAACCATACATTGCAAATAATGATACGTACAAAGAAAACAACAGTAGTACATAGAACAAAATTAAGCTAGTGTAACACAGATAGCGAGAGGGGAGAAAATACCCAGAACTAACTTATGTGAATAATTTATAAAATGTGGTACGAGTATTCCCTCTTTTCCTTTCGCTCTTACTCCTTATCTTTTATTTTCTCTTACTCTCTTTGCTCTTTTCTCTCTCGCAACCGCTCCATGAAGAAGGTTCGTTAATTTGTACAGCGTTGAAGATGACTCCGGCTGTTTAATTCAGAATTTTACGGAAATGTGTAATGGAGATTATACCACTGATAAAACCTTTTTTACTCTTCCAAATAAACGATTTAGAATAGTAGAAGCTATTGAAAATTTTGTGACAATTTTGATGGTGAGATAGCAAAATTGGAAAGCATAATATCTGAACATAACATTGTATTCTTTATCGATTCTCAAGCTGCCATTTTGGCTCTAAAAAACTCAAGATATAAAATAAAAGGCTCTAGTGAATTCCTGTAGAAGGAAATTTGCTGAACTTGGGAAGTCTAGAGAAAGCATTGCATTCCAGTGGATTTCCAGCCACTGTAACATTTCTGGAAATGAGAAAGCAGATAGGCTTGCTAAAGAGGAATCTCTCATGTCCCAACCTGACTCTCCCTGGCCTCTGCGTAACATCAAAAGAATCATTTACAGTAAACTGCAAATTAATAGAGTCTCCCAGTATGGTGAAGCAGCTGCAGGTAAAAGGTGGAATATCTTGCTGAACATAAGTGGTAGAGTTCCCAGTTCCCTGCCTCGATCTGTTGGAGTTAAGTGCTTTTGTCCATTTACTGGACATGACTACTTGCAAAGGCATTTACATCGCATTGGACTAAAGGATTCTGCTTGGTGCCCTCTGCGCAACCAGGGTGAAATGGATGGTGATCACCTCCGACATTGCCCTATTGTTTTAAAGTTTTTTGTAGACAACTCTATGGAGACAAATTTTAATTCTTTTTATGCTTCGTCATCATTTTATTGGGCTGCACGTCGACTAATGGGAGAGATGAAGAAGACGGGCGTAGGATTAAAAAAAAAAAATTCTATTCATATTTTACGAAAACTTGTAGCGAGCTTTCTAGCAAAGTTTCCCGCACAAAACTGACCTAGGGTTCTTTTCTTGGAAGTTTTCAGCGTCCTAATTTCAATAAGCATTGGATTCAATTTGTCTGTTCCAGAGCAGAGCTTCATCCATTTTAAAAATATTAAAAATTGGGAAATTCTGCAAATCTTTTGATGCTTAGAGATAAGTGTATTAGGGTTAATTAATTATTGGTTAAATCACTAACCTTACCCAGTACCCTTTATCCTAGCAATCAAAAAGCTGTTCGTTGGTTATTTGTTTGTGATTATTTCTAAGCGCTTTCCGTCAAGTCGACAACTCCTGTTGTTAGGTCTGGTTCGAATCACAATCTTGCGAGTACGGAACCAGCGGAGTTACATAATCAGACTTTGGAGAGATCATTATACAATGTCTAGTCTATTATATTACTAGACGCATATTAATACTTGGTGAAGTAACAGCTTTCAAGTATTCAGTCCCTTTTACAGAATTTGCAACAAAATCAACCATGTTAACATTCAATAGAAAAAGAAAAATCATTGTGCTACAAAAAAATAACCTCATAGATGAAACCAAAAAATTAAAAAAAGGGAGAAATAAACATATCATTTTAACTACGAAATACTCAGACGGCCTAGTAAACACGTATTAATAAAAATAATCATTTCCTCCTTCTTTTTAGAATTTTGATCGACAACCGTTTTTTTTTTTAAATCAAAAACCTCTTGCAAGTAGTTAACAGAACGTTGACGGTTCTTTTAAGTCAAATCCCCTCCTCTTCCAAAAGGCGAGTGCGTGAAAATGTCTCGGGATGATGTAAGATGACGCGTTGAAGTAAGAGGTTTGTCTATTTTCGGTGACAGAGCTGCTCTCTGAATACCCCTATATGTCTCCAACCCTAGCACGGTGTCATTACGTCATCTTTCATGAAAGGAAAGCTCTTAGTCCCTCCACGACAAGAGGGGGGGGGGGATTTTGATTTTGTACAAGGTGCGTTGGAAGAAATTTAACGGAACACATTCACATATAAAAGCTGAACACAATTATAATTTTTCAAATCCAGGAATGTGATTTAATCACACACTTTCATGAGCCTTGGGCAAGGGTCCTTAACTTGTATTTTTGAAATCTTCGACTGAATGGGGGCCTCCCTCCCAAAGGAACATCAATCAAACCTCTATTTGTAAAAGGTGTTCCACTCACAAAAATGTCCAAGTAAAAAACATCAAAACTTGAAATTTGTAAAAAGATAACTCACAAAAACTTTTTAAGGTTTTTTTTTTATTAAAAAAAAAAAAAAAACGCGCGTGCGAGTGGCATACAGTAGCGCAAACAAAATTTTTTTAGGAAGGGGGTGGGGTGGGGGGTCCAGGGTCGGAAGTTCACCATTCTCGTATCATACCTCAGTGCAACGTTAACCGTATTCTGTTATTTTACCGATATTGGGAACGAAAAACAGTAAAAAAAAAAAAAAAAAAATCAAAGTACTTAATTAATAAAATAAAATGTTCATTACCAGTACTTTATAAAATTTTAAGAATTATATATGCCGGATTATCATCAATAGAAAAAAATCAAGGTCTGTGTGGAGGAGGGGGGGACCCGGGAAACCCCCTCTCCTCCTTCTTGTGTGCGCCACTGGTGGCATATAATCTGAAAAACTAGATAATACTTGAACATTTGTTCCAGATAATACTGAAATTCTATTATAAATATATTTGGCTATAAAAAATAACAATAAACCCTAAAGTTTTAATTTATTTACTTAATTCGAAATCAGACCAAATCTCTTACGCAAATAACAAAAGCTATGTCTAATGCGAAACAAAAGAGCAGTACAAGAAATAATCAATACTTGGTCTACTACGGAATTAACGAGAGGAAGATAGCTAAATGGATCGAATATCATTACGGAAGATTCACTTGCTCACACATTCTTCAACCGATTCATTAGGTAGTATATGAAATGTAGTACATAATTTATGTCCATTGCTAGTATGTCAATGTAATTAATTTGCCTCTTTTTCGTTAAATATTTTGACACAAAAAGTATAAATATATATATGATTAACTATTTAATTATAATTTAAACTATTTTTAAAGCATGTCAAAAATGCTTTGCTTTCTTTGTCTGCAATTCGTACTTTTTAGCTTTTTTAAAAAAAATCTTTTTATCGTACTCCTCTTACACATATGTGACAACATTTTATCTTTAATGTCATTTTATCTAATCTTTGGCTTGGGACAAACAGGGCCGAATCAATCTTCCGCCAATTCCTAGCTATGATAAATTTGAAAGCTTCATCACTTTATAATCGTATAATATAAAAAGTAAAATTCAGGCCTTTAGATTGCAATCCCATCAGCCTGATGGATTTAATGGCATTGCGTACATTCGAATTTACTTAATGAAATAAACTTGTACAAAAATAGGTTTGCTACCAAAAATTTGTAAAAAAATTCTAGGATGATTTCACAAAATAAGATTAGTTTTACAATATACAAAAGACACATGCCATTCTGTATCAGGTTCCAACTAAGATTGTCGAAAAATAACTTTTAATTAATTTTATTTAAAATCCTTTTTTTTATAAGTTTCAAACAAACAAAGTTTTTAAAAAAAATAATAGAGTTAAATTTAAATCATTTTTTTTTTTAATTCCTCAACCTTTTTAGTTTTCCTTCCTTTTATAAAATAAATGCAAATGTACTATTTAGAAATATTTTTTTTAAAAAAACAGCGAAGTCTGGAAGCAAAATTGATTATTCAAGTTCTTTCCTATTGTATCCACGAAAGCTTACGTACAATCTCCAATATAACAAAGTTGGATATAATTGTTAAAATACTAAGAAGTAAATAAAATACGATGATTTTTATGAAAATTGTCCTGCTAATTAATCTTGCACGCAAATAAATAAAAAAATTTGTAATGTATTCCTTCATGAATATTAATGGGTTGAATTCATGTGGCAATATAGTTACATGGTAAATGCAATCATGTTTCCACCAAGTAGTTCATGCGTATCACTGTTGCCAACTTTTGTTTTTGGCAGAAACTTTTTACTTTAAAGTACATATTTGTATTGACATACATATTTGTATTGACAATAACAAAGCACATAAGTAAACAAAATGTTTTTGATTTAAAAACACCCGTATAACATAAGAATTTTACTTTGAAAAAAATTTTTAGGGGATTTAAAAAAATTAAACATATTGATTTAATTAACAAATATGAAATAGGGTCTAGATTTCAAAAGTAGAAACCTAATGTCAGGTTAGAAAAATAAACGGGAAACACGTGATTACATTTATCATGTGACCGTCATGAATCAAGACTAATCAATTTTATTTTCCGTATTCGGCTTCTATCGACAAGAATTAAATGCACTGATCTTTATTAAAGCTTTTTCCAGCTCCTTAACTTCTATTTCAGAAAAATGAATTTTCAAACATCGGAAAAAATTATTTTGAACGCCTTGTCGCGGTTTGCTTCTCAATAATCCCTAAAGGGAAATATGTGTGAACCTTCCCTAACCGATGGAGGATTCAATCAGTCTGTGAACAACTTAGGCCGATAACGGAGCCCCGAAATCGGTGGGTGCGCTTACCAGCAAAATAATAGTTTTTAATATTATATTTAATTCTTTGTGCATTGTGTGTCGAAATAATAAATATTCAAAAACGAAAATTTAGGACTGATATTTGAAAAGTGAATACACAACCAAAACACGATACGCCTTTCAATTAAACGTCAACATACTTGTTCTTCACGTCAGAATTAAGCAATAGATTTTTTTTATGGGAAGAGGAACTCTTTAATGATGTTCTAATTAAAGACTTCTGATATATTTTCAAACGGAAACGAAAGTTTTTGTGAAACAGAATAATATACATACTAAACATACGAACGTAATTTTACCATTCGCTTTAAGAGACTCTTGATCATAATAATTTTACTTTTACACAAATAACTAAATCCTTAATGAGTATCTGGTACCAACCACATCGGACGTAAACTTACATTTTTGCTGTGCTGACTGATTTCTTCGCTAACTGTAAATGCCCAAAATGGTAGGAGCATGTTTAGGAACATTTCAGTTTGTGCTCAAAATTTTTCCAAATTCCGAGCCACAATTATTTTAGTATGTATTTTAATGAAAATTCAAGTTTTAAAAGTTGATAGCTTGGCAAATATAGCTCGAACTAATGATTTAAATTCGTTCCAAAAATCAGAAAAATTGTTACACTCTCCATAACATCCGCACATGCTAAGAATGGATATGTCCCCCATATCTTAATTAAAATATATTTAATATAAATGTAATTAAGAAAAAAAATTGTCTAAAAACGAATTTACTTTCCCCCTTTCATGAATCGATTCATTAGCCAAGAGGAAACGTTCATCGATTATTTGTTATAAAGTATAAGAAATTAAGGAGAGAGGACGATAAAATATGGACCATGATTTCTTGATATACATACTTGGAAATGTGAAAAATACACAAAACTCTTTTCACTTGGAAAACTATTAAATTATCCTGTAGACATTTTCAAAAACATGGTTTTAAAAGATGAAACAAAAATTAACAATGAAATAAATACGGTATATCAACTTACAATTGAAAATAATATATAATACAAAATTTTTTAACAAATTAAGAATTTCACTTTAAGTAGTTTTTCTAAATACAAAACACTTGCAGATGACGTGCCTACTTTTAATTTATGAGTTTTTCAAATGTGAGAAAAAAATTGCAGCTGAAATAAAGCAGATTAAAAGTCGATGTCTACTACGAATCGTTTTCACTGAAAGTATGCCAACAATAATACATGTTCATGAGTTCAAACTTCTTAATCATCCATCTTTTTATGTATTTACTTCAATAAATTCAACACTGATTTCATTTACATTTTTTTATTGATTCAACTCACTTTTCTTCGAAAGCGATTTTTGCTAAAAATTTAGGGTGTAATACAATTTTATAAAAAATTAGATTAAGTTTTAATATTTGGATACTTCATACTATTTTTTATGAAGTCTTTTCTTTTTCAAGAGTTTTAATTCGTTTAGTTTTAAATAACTAATGAAAACTACAATAGAAAGATTCTAATAAGAGCCCATTGAAACGAATATTTAAAGCCTTATTCACAGAAGTGACACAATTTATATACAACAGCCCTTAAAAAATACAATTAAACAATCATTAATTATCATTTGTAAGGAAAATAATTCTTCATGCGGACAACTATGTCTAATATTTCTTCTCGCTCATACGCATATTATGCAACATTTTTTAAAAATAAAAATTAACATGTTAAAAATAAATAATGAGAAACAATATGCAGAAATCTTATTTGTAAAGTGAAAAAAAGTTATATATGAATGATATGATCTAAAGAAACACAAAAATGATTGCCAATATCTTCAGTAAAAAATAAGAACATAATTATTTAGTTAACCTCAATGATAAATATTTTTATAGAGCATAGAATTTCAAAAGCAATTTAGGATGGAAAAAAAAAATTATAGGTACACAAAAAGACATGTTATTCATCTCTCACAATATATTGATAACCATCATTTACAAATCTAAGTATCAATATTACATTAAGTATTTTACAAAGGGTTAAAAATATTGGTACAATAAATTATTAGATTGTTGCATTAAATATTCACAGCAAACTTTTCTTTTGAATAATGGAAGATGATAAATTTTATGCATCTTTCCTACCATACAAAATTAGCCTAAAATAAAGACAATTTTGATTATAATTTTAATAAATAAGTAATATTAACATTTAGCTTCATACAAATCTATAGAACAACAAGCTTGTATATAAATAAGCTTTACATATATGTTCAGAAAAAAACTTCATTTTGTTTGTTTGTTAAGTTTTACTTTTGAAGGGAACATTATATAAAAAGCATTTTAAAATCTTTCTGATCTAGCATTCAATAGAGACAAAAACAACTAGAAAAAATGTATTTTAATAGAGGAGTAGGATGTACTGAGGTGTTCTGGTAATTGTATTTTTAGAAATAAAAGCCTGTATGTTTAAACGTTAAAATTGCGATAAATACACAAACAATTTTGATTTCAAAAATGTTTCTTGAAAAGATTTAAATAAATCTGCCAATATTATAAAAAAAAATGTTAAAAAAGAACTATATGATACAAATTATTTTGATGATTAGCAAAAAGAAAAAAAAAATTATCATACTGTAAAATTCATTATCATTTAAAAGCACAATTAAAATTATTTCTTTTAAAAATGAAAAAAAATTTTAAAACTATTTCTCAATGTTTCTCTTTTTTGTTAATGTGAAGCATATTATAATTAAGTTTATTTTTGTAGCAAATAACTTTTCTAAAAAAAAAATTACTAGAAGTTCAAAAACAAGTTACACTTTTAAAAACATAGAAAATATTTTCTTAACTTTTACTCAAATAGATAAATAAATTTTAACAGTTTAAAAATATGCAATATTACATTACTAATCAAGAAAAAAATACACACTTATTGCACATTTTATATTTTATTATTAACAATAATAAATTCAGTATCCTCATAAATTTAATTTTAAAAAAAATCAATGAAAATCATTACACACATAAATATACATCAAACAAAATTCAATCTGTACAACCTAATGTTTGAATTTCTTTCATTTTATTTTGGTTAAAATAACATTTATCACATAGAATTAGAAATCTCAGAATGAGAAAAAATCATGCTCTATATAATTACCTTAGACAGAAATTTATATGATACTTTAGAATAAAATCATGTTGATGAATTAAGTTTTCTTTCCTACAAAAAGCTTTAGTGATCAACTGTTTTTATAATTTTGGGTTTTGAAATATTCTGCATTTTACTATTAGAAAACACATAATCTGACTAAATAAAATAATTAACTGTTAAATATTTCATATGTAACACTAAACAATAAGATATAAGAAATGATGTCTTACATAGACAAGAATTTCTTTGTTTTAAATATTTCTGCATATACTTGTATTTTATTTAAATATGTTTTTATAATTCCTGAACAGATGCTGTATATTCTAAGTAATTTCGTTTTGAATTTTTCAAAAGAGAAAACACAAAAGAATTTTATATGGAGAGATTACTAAAAAGCCTAAAAATAAGAAATTAAAAGAAGGTAGAATAAAAGATACTCAAAATATGTAAATATATATGCAAACCAATTTAATTACATTTGTAACAATATTATTAATAACTTTTCCTAATATGGAAAAACTGCAAGTAATGAATATTATTTTTAACTATTATGTCAAAATATACTTCTACTTTTTTTTATTAGACATAAAACTTAAATCACTGCACAAAATTTAACCATATAGTAAGACTGCATAAAATTATGACCCATCTGTATAAGTACAAAAATTTTGAAATTATTATTTTTATATTTGCCTTTGTATATAAAGAATAATTCTTATATATAAAAAATAATCTCATAATTTTCAGAAATTGAGGATCTTAAAATTGACCACTCTGGTTTATTTTAAAATTGTTTAAAAAATCAATTCATATTTCCATATATTTTTTTTAAAATTCGCTTTCCTGTTTTTTTTAAATTAATCCCCCCCCCCAAATATGTGTCAAGCAATTAAAAATGAGTGTTAATGTTTCAATGAATAACTCTTGTCTCTGCATATAATCACAATAAGGAATCTTACAACAGAAAAACAAAACCAGCGCACACAGAGAAACGATCCGTAACACAGTACAATAGAAAATGTAAACAATTTCATTCATCCAGCTAGTAAAATAATCATTTAAATTGCCACCGATATGTTACCATGATTGCAAACACCACATTAAATGACTCATTTAGCGAGAACCGTAAGGCGAATATTATTTATGAGGTACTGTTGACTCAGTTTTATTTCCCCGCAATGAAACCGACTTTGACTGGGCTTGACACTTCGCACAAATGATATCAGCCTATCTCTCTCTCTTCTGTAAACATCCTTATATAAATGCACTCATGATAAACATCATTGATGGATGAATGCAAAAGAGAAAGAGTTGATAACAGTCACTTCCACTCACGCGATCAACAATTTTTTTTATTGTAAGATGAAATACACAAAAAAATCATCCTCTCCACGACTTTTCCAGAAATTAATTGAAAATTCGTGACTTCTTTTGGATCATCAGATGCGAAAACATGCAAGATAATAACAACGACCCAGCCCTAACTCTACTACTTATAATATTGAATCGATCGGAAAAGGAAGAAAAATTGAAAACTCACTTCATTTTGGTGCTTCAAAGAACTGTCAGTGCAAATCTTGGAAAGTAGGGAGCAGAACTTCTCTGCTTTTAACTTTAGAAAACGAAGACTTTCCTTTTCCAACAACAACTACTCTCTCTTCATCTTTTTTTTCCAGCACTTAAATTGCATCGGTTGCGATCCGACGCTTGCCGAACACTAGAGGGCATGACAATCTACCGGAAATGAGAGAGCGGAAGGTTGCCAAAAGATATATGCTATACCGTTCTCTTCGGAAGGAAGGATACGTGTGCATATGTTTGACGAAAATAAATTGATAATTATCTAAAACTTATTGGGAATATCTATTTACATTGCTCAATTAAACACAATAATTCAAACTATTCCACACATCGAATTAAAATGCCTTACTGTTCAACATGGGAAGAATTTGCAAAAGCAGCGGAAAGACTGTATATAAATGATCCAATGAAAGTAAGAAAAACTAGAGTTACACGTTTCAGAAATTTATTTTATTTTAGTTAGTGGGATAAAATCTCAGTTTTTTAACCGGAAAGTATTCCTTCCTGTCCACTCACACCCTCAAAGTTCTTTAGATAAAAATATATTTAGAAAGGTATCCCACAACACAAAATATGGGTGAATATTTACGTATGGTGCAGAGTTTTTCGGGCGAAAGAAGCCTTGAATTTTTCAAAAAAGAAATAGATTTTTTTCCTTCCATTTTGTTCACTTGTAAAAGAAAATATTCCATGCATTTTTTATCATATAGATGCAGGAATTACTTTCTGAATTTCGTTAAACACCTTTATCAGCCCTCTGTTTATAATTTTGAAATCCAGTAATTGAGGCGAAACAAAAAATTAAATTGCTTTAAACATTTTTTTCCCTGTGATACATGTGGTGTCATGTGCTTTATTATTAGACTAATATGCATAAACGAATATCTTATGCATTTGTTAAACGGTGTAAAAGAAATAAAAGTGTAAGGTTTGCAGCAATTTTTTTATATAATAAATCAGATAACTTTGACACTTTCTATTAAAGGTACATTTATATTATAGTTTTCTTTATTTTATTTCATGTATTTTGTTCTCTAAATAGCTATTAAATACTGAAACTATTATTTTTTGTTAATATTTATATGTACTCAGCTTAAATGATTTTTTTTTTTACTCCAGAAGCTATTGTATTGAAATGTTATTTGGATGGTCACTTGCTGAACGTAACCAAATGTGTAATTTAACATTACTTAATGTTATAGTATGCCAACTAATATTGATTGAGATGTGTAAGATAAATATTTTAATAGAAAATCCTTGAATTTCTATCTTTTTAGAATTGTTTATATTGAGAATATCTTGATTGTTTTGTGTTGGGTATCTTGAACTATATCATGTCTGTTGTCCTCTTTTCTAGGTTAGGTTTACTTTAAAGTATCGTCATTGTGATGGCAAGTTAATCATTAAAATTACAGATAATATTACAGTATGTATTTTTTTTTTCTTGAATAAATCCTTAATTATGAAAATTACATTTTAACTTCTTGCACAAATTTCAAAAGGCCATAGCCACATGTTCTTATCTCATTTGCAGTGTCAAAATATAAATGGCAGCACAAATCGAAACTTGCAAAATTAAAGTGTTTTTATTAAAACTTATTTGTACCAAAATCAAGTATGTTTAAGTATATCAGATCAGTAAATTTTCTAATGGCTGCATCATTACATTAAGATTTTTTATTCTTTTGTGTGCCCATGAATGTAAGTAATCTGTTCATTGAACCATGATAAAAATCATTTTTAAGATGTCATACTTTCCTAAAATTTAATTGTTTCCACATCCTCCCCTTGTATATAGTTATTAACATCCTTGAAAAACAACTTCAGGTACTTACATATAATACTGTCGACCAATTTTGTCCAAAAAAAGACATTGCCAAATTTCGCAATATGCAGCCTAATGTTGGAAACTATTCCCACACAAGTTCAAACTCAATAGTAGTAACGAGGGCATTGTTTGGTGACATTTTTTTATTTGTCAAAATTGATCGATTGTATAATACAGAGGTGGGAAACTTTTCTACCATTAAAGGCCATATGTAAATTAGGTAGTAATAAAGGAGGCTGCACAGATTAATGTACCTATGAATGCGACTTTTATGAAATTATTATAGTTTTTGTACAATTTTAACAATTTGGTGTATTTTATAGAAATATTACAAAAAAATTGAATTCTTATTTATTATTTGACAGAAAAAGTTACAATATAGAATATTTTTGTATTTACATAAGGAATGAATATGAAATAATTTCTCTATGAAAGCATATATTTGCTAGAGATACAATAATACAAAAATACTAATAAAACCACCGAATTATTACAACAACTATATTCTTACAATAGTAGTTAGCAGCACAAGACGAGTCTGTTACAGACACATTACCAGATTTACATAAGATAAGCCACCTAGCATCTTTCTTAGTATATAATTGTTGTATCTCAGTCAACAGAAACTTGTAATAAAACACATCATTATTATTCAAATTAATATTTTAATGCCATTCAGGCAAAGAAATATGTTTTAATATACATGGAATCAGTCATAATAATAATAGTAAAATAGTAGTTTTTGTTTAGAGATCATATAATATGTCTGATAGTGTTGCACTATGTGGCGTTGTAACATTTGAAATGTATAATTGACCATTCCTGCAAGTAGTCATTGAAACTTACATTCTTTATATATATTTAATTCCATTGATTTGAAAATTATTGTAATCTATATAATAATTAATATGAATGCTGGCTTTTTCGAAGGCCGAGCAAGAAACTCCTGGAGGCCACATGCAACCTCAAGGCCATAAGTTGTCCATCTCTAGTATAATACATAAGTACCGAATTTCATATGCTTTAATCTATGGCAAGTCTGTAATAGATACTTTTCTATGAGCTGGGTATGAATTTTATTTTTGCGACAAGTAAACAAACCAAGAAGATAAAACAAATTCATAAGTAAGACACATGGCTGTAATATGACTCATATCTAATTGCTTCTAATATTCCACGGATCTCATATTTCCACTTCAATCATAAATGAATCTTCTAGACATTAAAATGTTATCTAAATGTTTCAAGCAGTGTGACAAGTAAAAATATTACATTTCTATTGAACATTGTCCAAATATAACTTCATTTTGTGATTTTTCTCCCAAAGTAGTCGAAAGATCTTTTCCTAATAACTATTGCTTGCTCCGCTGTTTTAGACAAGTCACAAATTTTCATTGCGCTTAGGCAAAGTGAATTTCAATTCTGGTAAACAAGTCAATGAAAAAGTGTTTGTATATCTCATTGAGATAGTGATTAAAACAAGATTGGGCAGTGTATCTTATCTTTGTTAGATGTGTACCTCTGACTAATGGAAAAGTACTCTTAAATTTTTTTGTTCCTGTTGAGTATTAAATTCAATCACACAATTTTTATGTCATTCATTTTGGGTTATTATGATTTTTCTCATAATCATCATTACAGTTCATTTATTATTATATACTCAAAGATTATAAACAATTAGCCAATTTTGAACAGAGTCAAATAGGTAGATTATATGAAGCTGTCAGTCATAGGTACTAATTTGATATCGGAGTACTACTCTCTAAGTTGTTTATATTTGCCAAGATGAGCAATACTAAAGCCTAGCCCATTATTCAATATGGTTTCCTTGATATTTTTTCTGTGTGGTAATGAGCATTGTCAGGGAGATAATGTATATTATAGTTATTTTTTTTTCTTTATTAGTAACCCTATTAATTTCAGATGATTTGAATTTGATTTCTTTAAAAATTTAATCATTTCCATTCCATTTATTCTTCAAGCTACTGCTTCAATCTTCTGTAGTATTTTGTGCTATTTTCGAATGTGGATATTTCTAATCAGTGCCAATTTAAGCTTATTTTGGGCCCTGGGCGAATAAGATCTACAGGCACTAGCATATTGCAATTATCCAGGCCCAGGGCACCTGCCCCAAACATCTAGTGGATAAACCAGCACTGTTTCTGACATCATTGGTGAGTACCAGGATATTTTTTTTTTACAGAATATGAGGGTTGTGCTTTTTATTACGGATCAAAAGGAGTACCAGACTCCCTATTTTTGGACCATATTGTTTCATAAAAGTAATGACTTTTTATTGGTACTTGCATATTATTGCAATGTATTGGCAACATTATATAAAATGAAGGGCCCCCCCCCCATTGCCAATTCAGCATGTATGACACACAGGAAATCAGGGTTGCCAACTTGGCAAGTTATTAATAGAGTTGGCAATTGTTGCCCTTTTTAAAAATCTTTTACCTTTTTTTTATTTTTGCTGATTTTGACCATCACAAAATGTACCAAATATGGAAGCAACATGAAGATCAATATTTAGTATTCTTTCCTGACAGTAATTTTTTGTTTGGTGTGAAATTTTAGTTTTTAATTTTATCTTTTGAAACAATGTATTTTTGATTTTTTTTTACTTCCTGTGGCATTTTCTATTTTTCAACTCCTGGTATTCATCTTTTTGTTTAAACTGTACTCTATTTCAGCATTTCAAAATTTTTGACATGAAAAAGCAATTCTTTAAAATTAGTTTCCTCGTGATTTGTTACAGCTAGGCTGCCCCATTGGATTCCATATAACTCAACAACAGGTGCTGCCTGGCATTATTAAGAAATCGTGCCAAGTAGCGCTTGACACACAGAACTTTCATGTCAAACTAGCTCCCTGTGATACATCAGAAAAAATACATCTTTTGGACTGTATGAAAACAGTTGTGCAAAGATATTAATGGCAGTGTTTGCTGCAAAAAATCTCTGAAAAATCATGGTGACCACAGTAGTTTATTGCTTATATTCACGGACTAGTGGTTGATGTGTAATGAGTGCAAGCCCTAGTGCCAAGGAAGACCTGCCATTTAGAGGGGCTGATGCACATTCAATCTGTCAAAGTTCAAAGTCCTCCCATTGGTGTGGTGTGAAAGTTCAGAGAAGGGGATGCCAACTCAAGTATTGTCCTCATCACTTAACCATGATTCAAAATTAAAAGGTCCATTGCCAATAGCTTGTGGTAAACCCGACCATGGGTCCCAAACAGAATATGGCAACCCCTTAGAATAGTTTTGAGAATCTGGCCTGGCAAACGATCACAAGGTGTAAACACACTAAGCCGATGTGTAGTGAGCATCGCAATAAATTAATATAGAATGAGAAATGTTGCCTCTTTTTCCATAAGCTCTATAAAAAATCATGATACACAAGTGAATTGCAAGGTAATTTGATAACTGTACCAATGTAGAATTATTTATCTTACATATAGCATTCTGCAGCTCCTGTATTTCATTTGTGATACCTTCCATAATTTATTAATCCTAGTTGTTTGATTGTGCTTGAGTTTCCTTTTCTCTCTGTAATGTCCTGAAATCTTCAAACTGGTCCCACCCAAAGGCTTCGATTACAAACATACTGGTATCCATAGTGTTAGCCCTTCCGGAATGAAGGATGAAATGTGTACGTACTGCTAGTGCGGGATATTTCTTTCATCACACACAGACCCAATGATTTATTGCAGTTAAGCCTATATCCATGAATATACCAAAATATGAATGTGTTGTTTAATATTATTTTGTAGATTATACAAATACCATTGCGCTTTATATATTGTTTGTTTACTTAAGTCAATTTCTGTTTAAGTACAATTTTTTAAACATTTTTTTGTCAGTATTTATTTGTCATTAAATGACTCCTTGTATTATACATTTGAAAACTATATATGTTTCTTAAAATTCTTTTTAGTATGGAAAATTTCAAAACAGGAATCTACACAATCTACAATTCTTGCACTCATAATAAATCATTTGGTAATTGGAGGTTTTTTGTGAAAATGTGAACAAACAAAAAAAAATTAATTTTCTATTGTTGATGACCACAGAGAAAGGCATTTTCTTCCTATGTAAATGGCATACAGGTGTCTGAAATATCATTACTCTCAGAGAACTAATTTAGAATCAGTTTTGCATTCTGCTTTTCTTAAGTTAAGTTAAATGTTTTTGATGTTTCAACCTTGTAAAAGTTTTTTAAAAAAAGAAAAAATTTGTCTACCAGATCTAATTATCTATTAAAAACTAGACTACAAACCCAAACCAAATACTCTAGCAAAAACGAAGCTATCATAATTACTATAAACAAAAACCACATACTCATTTCAAGAGCAGTTATAAACCATTTTATTTGGAAACATTTAATTCTAATGTTTATAGATCGAAATCCACATGCACGTGAGTAATATTTCTCTCATTGGGAGTAGGAAGTCAGATCTACATGCGTCTCAAATCTTATGGACATGTAATGCCATCTATTGCCAAAAAAATAATTGAGCTTTCCAAATGTTCCCAGTTAGTGTCACGGATCTTTTTGCAATCTATATTCATAGTATTGTCTTCGAACCATTTTGCGATTGCATTTGCACAGTGATATGGAGCATTATTGTCCTGAAAAAATCTCCAAAAAATTTCTCACTGTTAGTAGCTATTTTGTATTCTGTGTTATTTTGCACTACTCCCTGGTTTTCCCTGTTCTTCTCACAATGTAAAGTCTTCTAACAGCACAAGAAAACATGTAGTCCCATATCGTCACTTTCGTTGGAAGCTTTATTGTGGCTTCAGACATCGAGGTCTGAATTCTCTACGAGTTTGTCGTCTTACATAGGCACTATTCTTGTTACATGAAATGCAAAACTGACTTTCATCACCAAATATTACCTTTTCTAAGTCTTTAAAAGTCTGTAATGAATGATCCTTTTCCTGCACCAATCAGTTAGTAATGGTTTTTGACACTGCTGTATCGCTGGAAGTAATCAAAACTTAATCTATACAAATAAATAAAATTGAAGTGTCTGTTTGTAATTTCAAATTAGCAGCTTTTTACAATGCATTTAAAAGGTATGTAAGGTACTTATATCAAAAAATCAATTTTTAAAATTTTTGTCTGTCTGTTTGTTCTGGCTAATCTCAGAAACGGCTGGTGCGATTTTAAAAATTCTTTCACTAATGGAAAGCTACATTAACGGGGAGTAACATAGGTTATATTTTATTCCCGTATTCTTACGGGAACGGAAACTATACGGGTGAACGTGAAACTGAATGCCAAGATGAACGCTAAGCTGAGCTAATGAAGTCGTTGTTTTGGTTACTGGCGACCGATGCTCTTCTTGAGACATAATAGTGTTACGTGCACATGATAATACACTGACACATGCCATAATTTTTTTTTATGATAGTTATCTCACTGTTCAGTTAAGTAGAGCATCGGCTGTTTCGGATGCACTTTTAAAAATAATAAATCAAGGCTTCATAAGCAAAAAGCAATGCAAGAAACAAAAAATTGATAAGTTTTACGGTTAGTTTTAATCTTTTCTTTTTTTTTTATTTACATTTTTAGTCACATTTAAACAATAGTTATTATAATCCCAATCTATATCTATACAAATAAATAAAATTGAAGTGTCTGTTTGTAATTTCAAATTAGCAGCTTTTTACTTAATGCACTAAAAGTATATACGGTACTCATAACAAAAAACCAATTTTTAAAATTTTTGTCTGTCTGTCAGAATATAAACAGATATATTTATAAAACATCATGAAATACCCAGCGAAGCGGGAGGGCTAGTTGTATATAAGCTAAGCATGAATTTTGAGGGCTGTTTTCTCCGAATTGACTGGTCTTTTGGCGCTAATACATTGAGGATTGAACACCCTAATGGAGTACAACTATTATACCATGTCTCGTCCCAAAGTGAGTCTCCTTAGTTGAGCCCTCCCCTTGTAAGTTATTTAGCTGTTTATTTGCCATCAATTTCTAAATTTTGGGACAAGTTGATTTTGAATATAATAAAAAGGCAAGTCATAATTTTAATATTTATTTTTGAATACTTAAGTAAACCTTCTATTATTCTCAATGAAATTACTTTAATTTGTTTTAAATAATGCCAGAAACACTTGAAGTTTATTACTTAATTGTTTGTAATCATAAAAATGAATTAAACCAACAGTTTACACTAATTATTTATTAATACCAAGGTTTCACCTTGTTTTCTCTTCAGTTAAAAGGTTTTAAAATGTTATTGAAATGTCTTTTTTTCTGTAGACAGTATTGCAAGCTGTTTTTCAGTTTGGCATATCAGCAAAATTTTTAAAAACTAAAAATCGCTTAGAAAATTTGTAAATGGATCATTCTCCAACATTATTAGCGTATAACTTGAGTGGAGTGTGAGTTTTCTTCAGCATCAACATCATTTGATTCAGTGTCAGATTTGTCAAAGAACCCGCCCCCCCCCCCATCATTCTTTGAGGTAGATTGTTTCCAATGACTTATCCATGTGTCACACTTACTCAAGTACAGCTCTTGGTTCATTTTTATTTTATTTACTGTTACTGCTGTGAAAGAAGTTGAATATTTCTTTAGTGTATTATTAAAAGTTGAGAGAGTTGTACAGTTTTTGCTACCATTGCAACATTCATTTTCTTAGACTAAATGTTCTTTCTAATTGAGTGAATTTTTTAAGAATATGTTCCCAGATTAAAGCCATATGTATAATTTTAGGGAATGTTTTTGTTTCTTACAAGTTACTTGTTTCACTAACCTCCATTTTGTGTTGAAGGGCTTTTACACTGACTTTAAAATCTTAGTTCAAGCTTTTGTTGGAAAAACCATTCCCTCAAACTTTCAAACATTTTTATTCTTTAAAAGAAAATCATGCTAAGAAATTTATAATATTAGTGTTAATCTGTTACTAAGCTGATTGCTTTATTTAAATCTGGACAATTGAGAATATGCTTATTATATTGGTATTTTCTTCTACATATTTGAAAATAAAATCATTATGAAAGTTTTCAAATTTATGTCTCTGAAGAGTACTGCAAATGCTACACTTTGAGGACCTTATTTTTAAATGTTTCTTGCTCATGTATAGAAATGTGTGCTCATTATACAATTAATTTTTATTTGGCATTTTTTCTCCCTTTTTCTCTTTTAGTGCTTGATGTACATGACAGAGCACACACAAGATGTGAAGAAAGTTGAAAAACTGACAAGCCAGTTGATGAGGCATATGGCATCAAAAGAAAAATAGCATTAAAATTTTTTTTGTTGTATGTGTCTTGTGGCTGCTCTGTAAATATATTTTTTATAAAAAAATAATAAATTGATCAAAATTTTCGATCATCACATACATACTTTTTAATTATCAATTTTTTATACTTTTTTCATTTGGTGTTATATTTTCATAAGGAATCAGAAACATTGTGAAGAATCTAGAGTTATCTACTGATTTTTTATACCGTACTTTTTATAATCTAATAAGCATTTAAGCTTTAAAAAAGGATGCTTGATCAGCAAAAGTATTTACAGCTAATAGACTGCTGAAATCTAATTCTGAAGGAGCAAAAATCATTTCCAAGGTCTTTATAACTATGTGATTAGGGATTTTCTAAATTTCATCTATACTCAAATAATTTTTTTGCCGTTTCTATATGGCATGTTAAAAAGAATTAATGACTGAATTTAATAGTATATGCTGTGTTTTAGTTTTAAGCTTTTTCAGCTTCCTACTTCAGTCCAATTCTAAGGTGCACTTCTTGTCTTATTTCTGTATCACAGTTATATGACTAGATCGACAGCTGATCTAGTGTCCAACTTTCCAAATCCACACCATCAAAATATAAAAATGTAAAGCCAGAACATATTTAACATGTTTCTTGAAAAGGAAATAGTGTAACATTTCTTACACAGTTCCCGATTGTTTAGATAGTTGCAATTGACAATCAGAAAAGAAGCTACTGCAAGCTCTAAATTTTCTTGTGTATATGTTGTTATAGAGATCTTTCTCGTTTAATAAAATTTGATTTTAAGGTCTTGGGAAGTTTGATGTAAAATGTTTTGATTTACTGTTCCAATAAAGTACAATATAAACATGTGGCAGTTTCATCAATTTATTGCTGTCATAGTTGCATCTAATTTGAAAAAATTACACTACAATTAAAACTTTATTTCTCAAAATATTTTGTGTGTATGTTTTTTACCTCTAAATAAAAGGGATGTTACATATCTGAATTACATTAAAAATAGATTGCCAAAATATAATGTGATATTTTTTTCAAAATCCTAAGGATCGGTTATTTTTGTTACTAAACAAATTAAAACATTGCAGAAAAAAATAGCTTACATTTTTTGTACTTTTTTATTCAGTATTGGAGATTCTTTTGTTAATACCAAATAGAAAAAAATGCCTTAAAATTTTATTTCTACTAAATTCTACTGTATTTTTTACCAAATTTCCCTTTCCAGAAAAAAGTTTTTTTTTTTTAGTCTACTCCTTAGGAATCGATTTTTATATAAAGCCCCCTGGTATAGAAATTTTATGTGTGTGTGTGAGGAGGAAAATTTATACAAGCGTTACACGCGCTTTTGCGCATGCATGTACTTGTATACAACCGACTAATCAGAAAGAAGAACCATAAGGAGAAAAAATTTTGTTTTTCTTACATTTTTTGTTTAAAAAATTAACTTTTTTTTTTATCAAGGTGTGAAATTTGGAAACTTCAACTTAAAAATGAAGCCCTAAAAAAAACCATTCACAACCTGCGTTTGTAAAAAGCGGGAACTGTTTACTCCACGTCGAAATTCCAAGATTTTGAGTGCTTATGGCGCATGTGCAGGGAGACAAATCCGGAAACCTTATTGCGCTACATTAAAGTTACGGTACAAAAATATACTGAAAAGTCTAGAAGATAAAGATGACAATAACGACCATTATCAAGCTAATTACATAATATCGGATGGCGATTATATCAACATTTTACGAGCTGGGATAATTCGACCTCAAGTATTTATAAAACGCGGCAACCTTCCGAAAAAATATGGTATAATAGTTTTATTCCTTTTATATTTAATGTGGTTGGGACCACAATATGGATTTCCAATTCACTGAAGAATATTCATGCGCCCAGTACGTTGTTGATTATATTAAAAAAACTAAGAGAGGAATCAGCAGCACAGTATAGACGACCAAGCATTAATCGTGGGGTCGGCATTGGCATCTATTAAAACGTTGGCGATTCACAACATGAGTTTACTGGCTATCACGATGCTTATGTGAGAAGAAATGGCCAGTTAAGGCGATATAGTACCCTAAAAATCATTAAACTGTCGGAAAAATTTTTATTGGCTCATTTGTGATACCCCTAATCTTTATAAATATGCCTGCAAAATTTCAAAGCTTTACCTGCATTTTTCATTAAGTAATGGAGCAATGTTTGATGCTAAACAGCAACTGCCACGCCTACATTTCAAATTATCTGCTAGAAAAGAGCCTGATAAAAAATGAATTATTTTTCTAATGCGCATCAACGAGATTGATATAATATATGCAGTAATAAATTATTTTGAGAAAGAATTGTGCAATTCATGCAAAAATTCTAGTTTGTGAATTATTTACTGGGGGGGGGGATCAAATGGATTTGGTCAAGATTTAAAAGTTGGGCGTGCTTTTTATGATATTATTATGAATGTGTGTGAAATTAAAACTTCAAAACGGATTCTCCCAAAGAACAAGTACTAAATCTCATTTTGATAACTCAGATAATTAAAAATCTAATTCGCAAGAATAGAAAAACTGTCTCATTTTTATATATTTATTTTTGGTGATATATATATCCCATGTGTGCGAGATTTAACACTTTTATTATTAAAATATTTTAAGGTATGTATGTGACTACCTTCGCGGAGCACTTTTTTTGAAATATATAAATTTTCAACAAAATAAACTTATTTTTATTTGAAATGGAGCATACAACTAGAAATTAAAGTACCATTTCAACCAAATTAAAAATAATTTGTGATATATTGGGAATTTTGAGTGAAATTTTAGTGAAAAATTGCAGTTATGGTAAGAATTGAAAATTCTTGTATTGAAATTGTATTCTCTTGTATTGAAAATTCTAATTATTATACTCGAATATATATAATATTTATGCAATACATAAATAAAATCATTATCTGTGCTCAGAGCTATAACATTTGTGATACTTTTGAAATATGGCATTTTTTATGCAAGAACTCAATTTTTTACAAAAAAACTATTGTTATTTTCTCACAAAAAGTTCAATAAAATACATAAATATATACACAGAGATTAGATTATAGTCTAGACTGGAGATAAAACTAAGTAAAACATTTTCTGAAAATTTCAATTCAATATTGATGCAGCGCTCCTATAATACTGCTTTAATTTAACATCTATTCTGATACTCAGGTTCGATTATTTAACTTATGTCTGCATCATGATAGTGGCTAGTACTTTAAATCATAATTAAAGACAAAGCAAAACTAATGAATTACTCGGATTAAAATAAAAACAAATTCATTTATTACATTTAAAACGCATTACGAAATTAGAACTTAGATTAAACACTATTAAAATTTAAGGATAAGAGAACTATGAACAAACATTAAAATTTCACTTATCTGAAGCGGAGGTGAGGTGATGGGAGGCCGGCATGGTGTAAGAAGTTACGTCGTTATTCAAATCATTTTGTTTCTTTTTCTAATTTGAAAAGTGTAGAAGTGTCGAGAAATGTCTCGGCTCCTGCTTTTAAGTGAGGGCAAATTACCCCTTTTTGCATCCGCGAGCCCTTTGGTCTCGCCTAGTCATTGGTCAGGAACCAAGCGCAAAGTCACAAAAGTCGAGACTCTCTCTTTCAATTTATGAGTCCATTCAACTTTCATGACCGTGCGCTGGGACCCCCGACTTAGGAATCCGACAACAATCCTGTCAACAATAAACAAGGGGAATACACAAATTACATGTGTCTTGGGGGTCATCTTCAAACCCGATCAGCATCTAAGCCTTCCAGCCTCCAAGCCACCCATCAATATCTTAAAAAGAAATCCTATAGTAAACTTTACCGTGAAGCAAAAAATTGAAAAACATAGTTTCTCAGAAAATGCATTTAAAGATTTTAATGTGATATAAAAAATTTGCTACTAATTGTACCTTTTTTAAACTCACCATATTTATGGGTCAAGATCTCTTCAGCTTTATTTTTAACTAATTTGGACTTTTTTTAAACATTTCCTGTTTTCTGGAGAGAATATAACAATTGTCATTTTTAGTGAAATTTTGATGAAAAATTGCATTTACAGAAAATTCTAATGAATGTATTCAAATAATATTTATACAATACGTGAATAACATATTTATATGTGTTAGGAATTAAAAGATTTGTAATACTTTTAAAAGTTTTTTAATTATGCAATTTTATGCAAAAACACGATTTTTTTTCATAAAAAAGCAATAAAGTACATAAATATATACACATAGATCAGATTTTGAATCATTACACAGATATAACTAAATAAAACATGTTCTGAAAATTTCAATTCAATATCTTACAAATATTTTGAGTAGGGATGTACTTTCGGTTTTGTAAACTCCATTTCCGGTTTACTAATTATGCTATGACTTAGCTTCTAAATATCGTAAAAATAAAACTCGAGTGTTTTTGGAATCTTAAATGTATGGGCTATAAAATAAAAGCATGAAATCATTTTCGAAAATTTTTCTCAAAACGACGACTTTTGGGTAGTCACATTAAGATATTTATTTAAACAAATGCACATACACAGATCTTAGATTATGATGTATTTTACCTATAAATTGTTATTTGATTTTGCTTTTATTCGTGTACAATATTTAACATGCGAAGGCTTTTAAAATCATGAAAATAAAAAATAAAGGCATAAACATCTTTTGTACATGTTGTGCATTAGCTCTGAGCATGGAATTAGCTCTGAAGTGTGTGTGTATTTTTTTTTTTATAATTATTAAGATAAAGTTTTATGTGAAATATTGATCTTTCATTCGTTTTTTCTATATATTCATTGTAGGAATATACTGTTTAATTGTTCTACATTTGTGCAATTTTTTATGGTAAGTAGTTTTAACTAAGCTAATTAACATTTCATAAAAGTTTCAGACTATTCGATGAATATTATATCATGCTATTCATGGAATGAAAACTTCAAACTGTAACTGCCGCTTACGTCATTACTTGGGGTAACCAAAAGTAATTAATAGAATCTCGGGGTAAATTAATATATTTAATGACATAAGATAGCACAGTTACAAAGAACAGAAACTTAGACAATTACAAGACAAACATTAAGAGAAAATAAGTAAAGTTTACATAGTCCAGGATTGGACATCGAAAATGGGGAACGCACGCTTGTCCAGATCCAAACTCTCTCTGACGGTACTACAGTGTTTCGTACAGTCACACTTCCGGTCCAAGACAATACTGTAATGGCGGCACCTACATTTCGGTCTTGGAACTATACCGTGCGTTACAGACTCTGGTTCCGTTAACGTCTTGGCTCGGAAACAGGAGGTACTCTTTTTTTTTGGGGCGTCCTCTTTTCCTTAGAGGAGCCACAAATCCAGTGTTCCTTTCCATTTCAGGCTCTTGGTAGTCCTTTAAGGCAGAAATATTATAAGTTCCAATTACTTGGTCAGGGTTGGCTGGGTCGGCAATCTCCTATTTTACTGGTGATCTCAAGGTGAGGATGAGGTAAGGACCTTCTCTCTTGGGCATGAATTTCCTACTCCTGTTGTTACGGCTTATGGGATGAATGGTCACCCAAACTTTGTCACCAGGTTTATAATATTTTCTTCGTCGGCGTCGATCGAAGTTTTCCTTTTGATAATCCTGTTTCTGTTCAACTCTATCTTTGACATCCAAGATGGAATTGGCAAACCTTTTGAGGTACGGAGTGATTTCCGGTACAAAGTTATCATTATCAATAACTTGTCGAATATCTTGCCTGATATCGTCCGATGTTCTCAACTGTCTTCCAAATTGTAAGTACGCAGCCGTGTGCCCTGTAGTGTCGCATACTGAAGTATTCATTGCGAAACGAATTAGAGGTAACTTATCCTCACCCACCAGAATCGCTAGTCTAGGCTTCAAGTCACGATTTTTACGTTCCGATGGGTTCGCTTGCGGATGGTAGACGGGGATGAGGTCTTGCGTAATATCTAGCAAGTCACAAGTTAGCTGCATGACAGCACTTATGAACTGTGGCCCGTTGTCACTTATTAGTCTTCGTGGAAGACCATATCTTAGGAATACTTCTTCAATTAGTGTTTTGGCACAATTTTCAGCAGTAGCTTCAGCAAGAGCAAAGAGTTCTACCCATTTGGTACTTGTATCTTCAACAATAAAGATCTACTTCTTGCCAGTGGGAGTTTCCGGAAGAGGGCCAAAGAGATCGATGGCCAGCGTCTCGAACCTTTGGGCGTAGGCGGGTGTTCTCAAGAGTCCTGCTGGTTTTTGGTTTGTTGGTTTATAGCGATTGCATTCAGGACAAGTCTTGATGTAATCTGAGATGAACTTTTGCATACCTCGAAAATTATATCTGGATGCAATCTTTTTGTAAGTGTTCTCTAAACCATAATGACCGGCTGTCGGGGCATCGTGGTACTCTTGAAAGATTCTTTCTCGTTCTTGTGTAGGAACTACAAGTTGAGCTTCTTCTTCTTCACTCTCAGGTGAATACCTACATAAGATACCCTGGTTCATTAAGTATCCACGACCGGTGTAGTTGGCAAAGTTTTCATCTTTGTCCATGCTCTCAAAGCAGTCAATAATTTTCCTCAGTTCTTCGTCCTCTAACTGTCCCTTTTGAATATCACTAGACTTCCTGGATGGCATGTCAACAGTGATGACACACACATCAGAGGCTGCGCCTTCAGTGTACGATGGTCTTGGCAGCATGTCAGCTACTACGTTAGCTTTTCCTGGGGTATAATCAATCTTCAGGTTGAAGGATTGAATTTTCAAGGCCCATCTTGCCAGACGGCCAGAAGGTGACTTTATACTTAACAGCCATTTAAGAGGTTGATGATCTGACGCGAGGAAGATTTGCTGATTTTCTACGAAGCCTCTAAACTTCTCTAAAGCCCACACTACCGCCAAGGCTTCCCGCTCGGTTGTGGAGTAGTTTCGCTCTGCTGGGATCATCAGACGACTTGCATATTCGATGACATGTTCATCGGCGCCACTTCCTTGGAGAAGGACTGCTCCCAAGGCATAATTACTTGCGTCGGTGCGGATGGTGAAAGGTTTTGATCCGTCAGCTTGCTTCAGTATAGGAGAAGTCATCAAGCGAATCTTCAACGTCTCAAAGGATTCTTGTTGCTCAGGACCCCAGTGCCACCCCACTTTCTTCTTAGTGAGGCTACTAAGCGGGCATGCTATGTCAGCAAAGTTAGGGACATATCGACGAAACCAAGAGCAGGTTTGTAGTAAAGATTGGACTTCTTTCACATTGGTAGGGGCCAGAGGCGGATTAAGGTAGTTGGAGGCCCCTGGCGGTAAAAGGTTTGAGGCCCATGGGGTCAAGAGTCGAAAAACTAAAATAGTGAAAAAAGTTGCTTACTTTTAAATTCTTAAAGTAAAATGTACTGATAATAATAAAACTCAACGGCTAAAAAAAAAAAAATCTGAGCTGTATGTAAAAAAAATTAAAAACCTTACTAAAGAGCTCACAGGTTTGCTATACAACTTGATTTCTCTTCTGCAAATTCATCAATTATTTTTGCCATATCTATTTTGTCTGGAACATTTTGTTCTGTATATAATATGACCATGTTGTTCAATTTATCTTTTCTCCCAGAGTACTTCTTAAATTATTTTTAACACGTTTTAAAACTGAAAAAATCTTTCCCCTGATGCATTCAATAACGGTATTGTTAAAAATATTTTCAAAAATGTTTCTACATTAGGATTTCTCTTGCAATTCGATAAATTTCTAGTGGGGGTTTTCATTACATCCTTCCTCTCTTTTCTTGCCCCAATTCATATCGTCAATATTAAAAGATTCAATAACGTCTTTGTAAGCTTCCTTTAATTTTTGCGTAGCTTTCTTTCTAATATTTCAGGTCATAATCTCTCGTCAAAAATACAATAAAGTATTCTATAACAATTTGATAAATCTCAGCTCTTCAGGACAGTTCTGCTCTTGTCCAATTGCATATGACATAAAATGAATTCCTATGAAATTTTCCTTTCTTTCAAAAATTCGTAACCAACTTCTTTACTTTTACCAAAAATATTTTTTTCCTTTTACTGCCCTCGAGCTTTTCCAGCTTTCTCTTCAAATGAGAGCCCTGGTAAATCAGTTATCACCTTATTTATTTTTCCAAATTCATTTCTGAAACTTTGAATATAATTTTCTAGAGATTTTAGTAAGCTAGAGATCCTTTATTAATTATATATATATATTCACACTCAACTTATTCCAATGATTCGCTATTAGCATTTATTCTCTGGGGTATGGTATTCCCAATCATGGTCATTATGGAAGTTTGATATATTTCCATCTGTTTCTAATCGTCTCTAGTATTGTGGTATTTATCTTTCCTCATTCGTATCATGGATTTCAGCCAAGACAGCTTTTATCTTGCTATTAAGGTTTATCTTTATTTTGCTATTAAGGCCTAACTTCAACTAATTTTAAGTAGTTTGCTTTTTGAACTAGAAATATCTTTCATTATGTGATTTCATTAGTAAAATACACGGACGGAAATAAAAATCCCTTCTCAAAGAAAGATTTATACTATGTCAACGAAATTTGGTAGGTTTGTTTATACATCTGAAAGAAAACTTTGATTCTAATTTTTCGCTATGCGCATAACTGTGGCGCTAGTTGCACCATATAGAGGATGTGAATCAAGTGTAGTTTAAATATGCACTATGAAGTTCATGAGTGTTAGTTATCGTTGAAATTTGACGTAGTGAGTTGACTTTAGTCCAAAATAACTTTAAGACGACAAATAAACCATTATCAACAGCTCGCTGAGTCTGGACACGAGGTTGTATAATATAGCTAATAAAGTTAGAATTTCTTTCCACGATATTACAGAAAGACGTGGAAGGAATGTATCCACTGTGTGCTTGATTTTTGGCAGCAATATGGTGCAGAGAAGGCACTACCTCAAAACAACTATAGCTGAATCATGCACGGGTCTCAGCGCTGACAGAGAAGATCACAGTATTCACCACATGGCTGGGGAACGTTGTGCATCCACAGCAGAAATTACAGTTTTTTTGGCACCAGAGTGACACAGTAAACTGTAAGAAAACAATCGTTTAAGAAATAGCTTCCAGCCAGATGCCCTGTTGCGTTCACACCATTTGCCCTAAATCATTGGCATCTGTGACTTCAGTGATGTCACGCTAGAGATCATTGGAGAGTGGAGTGGCGATGTAGTTGTGTTCTCCGATCAAAGCTGTTTCTGTCTTGGTGCCAGAGATGCAGCGGCGTAACGGAGAATATTAAGGACCCCCTGCAGAGTCAGGTTAGGGACCCCAAGCCGTACTTGATGTCAATCAGGCTATAAAACCTTAGAATCCTGGCCCAGATTCACAATGCGAGAGTTGAGGAGTGTACGTTACGCCACTGCAGTGATGGCTGTATATTGATTAGAAGAAGGCCATGTCAGCGCCAGCAAACAATATTTCTTTCACCTAGATACACACTGGGCCTGCACATACAGTTATGGTCTAGCAAGAGCAATTTCCTTTGTTTGATGGAACACTCTCGAAGTTAATTCACACACCCTAACTGCAAAGTAGTCCGTCTGTTTGGCGGTTCAAACTTTTGCACTGCGATTTACAAACATCATTCAAGGGGTGTTTTCCAATAAAATAACGTTCTCCCTCGTCCCTGTTGTTATCCAACAGTCTATATATGGTGTCAACCTGTTACGTTGACCTGCTAGATCAGCAGCTCTTTCTCCAATCGGGAACGAATGGGACATCATTGGATGGCAATGTCAGATTCATCCACAACCAGAATTAAACAACCTTTTATTTTCCGACCAAGAGCAACAGGCATGCAATTCCATCCCAAAAATTGACCTCCGTCATCAATACGACACATGACATTCACGTGTGCATGCTTGCATTTAAAATTGTGGCGGTTACACCGGTTTTTAATGTATCATCATTTCACATTTGAAATGGCTCTACTCGCGTTTACATTAACCTGTAATTTTGAAACTTTAATCAATTAAATATATTACCTATATATTTGCATAGGTAACCGATTTTTGTTGCCGAAGTTTTGTTAGTCGATAAAATTATTTCCTTGGTGTTGGGATTTTTCCCCCATCAGTGTAAAATGTACCCGAGAGTAATTAAGCACGGCCATGAACTGAAAATAAACTTGTTTGATTTGAATAGTTTTAATTTATTCAAAATAAAATTTGGGCGAAAAAAATGCATGTGAAAAGTTTGTACAGATTGCAATATTACAGATATACGGGGAAAGAAAACTAGGGCTGCTACACGACTCAAATACGAGGAAATAATCGGGATTGCAGTATCGGTTCAAGATCTTTTGTTGCACTTTGAATTTATAAATAGAACCCATCAATCTCGGGGCCCCTTCTGGTACTGGGGGCCCCTGGCGGCCGCCAGGTCCGCCACCCGCTTAATCCGCCTCTGGTAGGGGCTGGAATTTTTTGAATAGCAGAGATCTTCTCTTGGTCAGCTTCAATTCCATCCTTCGTTATCCAGAATCCCAGATATTTCACACGGTCACAGGCAAAGCGATATTTATCTCGGTTTGCATGCGTTTAAAGATATAGAGTCTTTCAAAAACTTTTTCGAGATCTTCCAGATGTTTGTCAAATGTTTCTGAAAGGACAATGATGTCATCTAGATAAGAAAGTGCGAAAACATTTTTCAAGCCACTTCGAAACTTGTCGATTAATCTTTGAAAGGTGGCCGGAGCATTCCGTAGGCCGAAGGGCATACGTAAATAGTGGTAAGTTCCAAAAGGACAAATGAAAGCAGTTTTGTCCTGGTCAACATCAGCAACCTTTACTTGATGGTAGCCTGATTGCAAATCAATTGTTAACATGTAGGATGTCGGTGTAGCTTCATTCAATAGATCATCCATTCGTGGTAAGGGGTAGGTATCCACTTTCGTAACAGAGTTCAACTTCCTGTAGTCGACACAGAGACGTACTTTCCCATTTGGTTTAGGAACAAGTACCACAGGTGCGGCGTAGGGAGACTCGCATTCTTCCATTATATTTTGCTTCAGCAGTTCTTGGATCTGTTCCTTCAGAATCCCTTTCTTGACAGGATTCATCCTGTAGGGAGACGTTGCTATTGGGGGGTGATCACCCGTGTCAATACGGTGCTCGATAAATGGTGTGGGCTCTCCCCCTGGTTGGAAGCATGTCTCATTTTTGTCCAGGAGTTTATTGAGTTTTCTTGCCTGTTCTCGAGATAGATGTTTAGCCTCATCCTCTCGAAGGTCGAACGCACTGATGTTCAAATCTTTTAAAGTCTTCTTGAAGAATATGTACTGTTTCCGAGGATTTTCGGAAAAATGCCATTTTCCACCCTGGACGTCAAGAACGATTCCAGCTGCATTGAGGAAATCCAGTCCCAACAAAGTCTTATTCCCTTTTGCTTCAGGTAATACTAGAAATTCTGTTGGAATTACTTTGCCTTCAATATACAGGTCGACGACAGTTCTCAGAGCTGTACTGGTCTGCCGAATTCCATCAGCCATCATAAAGGAAATCACCTTGTCCGTAAAGGTGATACCGTGCTCTTGTAGGAATTTAAATAGCTTCTCACCTGCAATGGTATGGGAAGCACCAGTATCAGCACATACAGCAATCTTTTCACCAAAAATTTTGAGAACAATCACACTTGAGGGATACAAGTCTGAGTTCAAGTTGAATAACGTCATACAGTTCACTTCTGTTTCTATTTCATTTGTCCTCGTGCAGGTAGGGCACTTTGATTTGACGACTCCAGGAGTCCCACATCCGTAACACTGTATGGGCTTTCTTTCTTCAGTTCTAGAACTTGGGAATCTAGGCACTGTTCTAGAGGGTCCTGGGGAGTGGTTATCATGGTATCCTCCAACAGGTTGACTTTTCTTTATTGGAAAGGGTTTCCTGAATTCTTCTTTCTTCTTGAAAGTCTGATTTGGATTATTTTTCATTGCAGGCCTTAGGCTGTCATATGCGTCCAACTTCTCAGCCAAAGGATCGTTCAAATCAGCCCAAATATCCAGAAAGTGTTCTTTGCTATTTGCTGGAGTTTTTCTTTTTATTTGATCAGCAACTATTAGACTTTTAAGTTGATCAAACGTGGTTATCTTCAATTCTTTGATCCAACCTTCAAAATAAGAATTCAATTCGAAATAAAAGTCTCGCCATGTTGCATCCGAGTTTTTCTTCTGTTGGGAGAAGTACTGCCTAAACTTATCTCCTGTAACTCGAAATCTTTTGAGAAGCATTCCTTTTACCTTTTCATAGTTTTGAGCATCATTTTCATCTTCTCTTGCGATGAGCTGAGCTATATCAGGTGGCAATGAGCCAATCAGGTATGCAGTCCAAGTTTTTTCAGGAATGTTCAAGAACTTCGCTTGACGTTCGAAAATTGTCAAGTATAGACCCATTTCATCTTCCTTTGAGTTGAATCTCGGAATAATTCTATTTAACTCAAGCTTCGGGTTTTCTAACTGTTGGCTTACAACAGGTGCTTGTGACAGCTTCTGCATTTCAAGTTGAATTCTCAACTTTTCCAGTTCGAATTCTCTTTCTTGTTGTTGGGCCACAGCCACAGCTTTCTGTTTATCCTCCAGTTCCATAGCTTTTTGTTTTTCTGTTGTTGTACGTTCTTCTACAATGACGTTGAGCACATCTTTGACGAATTCCTCATCATATCCATCACTATTGGTTATGAGATCTTTTAGTTCAATAATTTTGAGATTGTTCGACGGAGCCAGACCCAATTCTGTTGCCAACATCCTTAAATCCTCTTTTCTGAACCTTCCCAAAAAAGCCATTTTTTGTCGTTTTTTAGTCTATTTCAAATTTAGCTAATTAATGTTCAATTAAAGTTAATGAATTAAAGTTCATTCAAAACTATTAATTCTGAGATCTGGAAATATTATAATCAAACAATACTTATGCAATCTGAAAAAAAATTTCTGTTACATATAAAAAAAATACTCTATACTATAATGTACACTAGCTGAATGACAATAAAATTCTCTAATTTCAAAATGTGATAATTAATTTACAAATCATTATTAATGATATTAAAATAAAACAAATTCTTCAATATCAACTATCTTCTAATTTAGTACATCAAAACCAAAATAATAATATTTATATAATATTCATTATTAATCAAAAGGAGTTTCAGCAGTTAACATGAAATGGATTAATAAAACAATTCAAATACGTTTAAATAGAAATACCGTTCATAATTTAATTCATTCACTGAAGTTATCAATAGTACAAACTTGTTTACATTTAGTAGAAGTACTTGAAAATATTTTCCAAAAATTTTAAATAAAAACAGAAATGTAAATACTTTATCAATAACATACAAGATTTCAAATGTTATATAGTAATACTTCGTAATCAATCATATACTTTCAAAAGAATTATTATAAGAATTGCAATAATTTCTTGATAACAAAACCATATACGTGTTATTAGCATAAAATTCTTAATTAGGAAGAAAATATGCACTCATAAATAATTAACCTTCAATTAGCTTTAATCAGATCAACCGATAGAATGAAAATTTCGTTTTCAAAAGATTAGGAAAACTGACAAATGAATATCAACTTTAAATTCAATTATGTTGTTTTCCTGTAACACACAATATATACTACGAATAATAATAATAATCTTATACACACACACAATAACAGAGCATGATTATTTAGAATAAACAACACTTATCTGTTAACAGGTTTTCTGGATGAAAATATTCATTCGGGATGACAAACACTTCCACCCCTAAGGCTGTGGGGGAAAAAAGCGAGAGAGAGCTGGGGTTGGGCCGACGTTTGGGCGCCAGTTGTAACTGCCGCTTACGTCATTACTTGGGGGTAACCAAAAGTAATTAATAGAATCTCGGGGTAAATCAATAAATTTAATGACATAAGATAGCACAGTTACAAAGAACAGACACTTAGACAATTACAAGACAAACATTAAGAGAAAATAAGTAAAGTTTACATAGTCCAGGATTGGACATCGAAAATGGGGAACGCACGCTTGTCCAGATCCAAACTCTCTCTGACGGTACTACAGTGTTTCTTACAGTCACACTTCCGGTCCAAGACAATACTGTAATGGCGGCACCAACATTTCGATCTTGGAACTATACCGTGCGTTACAAAACTCATATTTCTCCATGTTGAATTTTTGTACATATACTGTTATTCAAAACCCTAAGGCTTTTTGATAATTGAAGTATGGATTTGAAATTTTTTATACATGTTCTGAAATGTATGTTTTGTAAAACTGTGCATGGAATTAGCTCTAACATGTTTAGTACTTTTTCTAAAAAATTTCAAAATCAAAATTAATGTTTTTTTTTGGGAATTTTTGGAAGTTTAACTATAAAAAAAAAAAAGAGCAGCAGCAGAAAAAAACCCATGCACAGTTTTATGTAGTATATTATAAGGTACTTGGAAAAAAAAATTTGAAAGAAAAGAGACATATTTCAAAAAGCCTTAGAGATTTAAAAAATGCTTAAAAAAGCTAAAAAAATTTTAATTTTACAAACATTTTGCAACAAATTAAAAAAAACTTGTATGGAATTATTATTAAATATTAACCTTTTTATAAAATACAATTAAAACCAAATATTAAAAATAAAAAAAATTGTGAAGATGGTACCAATCGCCTTAAATCAAACCAAATCTAATTTGGGAGATATATGTGCCGCGAAATGCATTTTGCCTAACGGTGAACTCATTGTTATCATTCCTTTTTATGTTTCTGTCAATCAGAATGTTACTGACATAATAGATTGTATCCAAGAGTCACCATTAGCATATACAGAAGGTGATTCTAAACTATTGAAGAAACGGTATTATGTACTTCCACTCAGACTTAGCGGCGATTTCAATAAAAATGAAGGAAGGATTGAGATTTTAGTCCAATTTTTAAAATCAGAGCTTAATTTGGATTTCGTTTCTGGTAGAGCACTGGGGATGACTAGGTATGGTAAAAACAGTACTTACATATTATCGCAACAATCGCCAACTCTATTAATACCTCGCCAAGTTGGCAACCTCGATTTCCTAAGAGTCGTACGAGCTGAATCGGCAACCAGGTGCTTCGTTTCATATAATGTTGCCAATAGGTTGCGATAACACGTTAAGTACCGTAACAACCATTGATGCAATGTTTTCACGATTCGTAAATCACGTATCTCTATCGACGTATACGCGTATTACGTTACGTTAAAGATCATGTTCCGCGATGGCGCGGGACCCCGCAGTGATACCTGCATGCGTAGATTACAGATTCATTGGTGCACGAATATTCGCTGCAGAAGATACGTCTACGTTCCATGGTCTAGCGGTCGCTTATAGTTGTTCAAATATTCAACTTGACAATTTTGTGTTACTTGTATTTTTGTATAAAAAATAGTAATCTGTTATATTTTAAATGAGGGGTTACAATGTTGAAAACAATTTTTAAGAAATGAGGTTGAGATATAAAATAAATATTGTACTTTTTATAGCTCACCACACCTACGTCGTGGGGTAGACCACAACACATAGAAAGAATTAGAAGTAGCCCGTACCTGGAAAAGTATGCTAGGCCCAGTTGTAGAGTTATAAAATATTTGGACAATGCAATTTCTAGTTAACATGCTTAATTGATTAAATTTTCAAGATCGCAGGTTAATTTAAGCTAAAAAAATGCATTTCAAACGTGAAATGCCGTTACATTAATAGCCGGTGTAACCTCCAGAATTTTGAATGCCAGTCTGCAAGCGTGCATGCATTGTGTCATACAGATGATGAATGTCACTTTGTGATATGGAGTTCCCCGCTTGTTATGTCAATACTGGGACGGTCAGTGCTGGATGTAGATGATACTGGAGTTGTCTCCAATGATATCCCATACATGCTCAATTGGAGACAGATCTGGTAGTCTCACAGGTCAAGGTAACATGCCAACACTCCGTAGAGCACGTTGTGTTACAACAGCGATGTGATGGCGAGCGTTATCCTATTGGAAAACTCCTCCTTGAATGTTGTTCATGAATGGCAGTACTACAGGTTGAATTACCAGACTGACGTACAAATTTGCAGTCAGTGTGCTTGGGATAACCACGAGAGTGCTGTCATAGGAAACTGCTCCCAAGACCATGACTCCAGGTGTATGTCTAGGCCGCAGACAGTTTGATTGTAAGCGTTCCCCTGTGGCCTCTTTCTGACCAACAATGACACCAAGGTAGAACCTGCTTTCATCCGAAAATACAACAGATCTTCACTCCGTCCTCCATTGAGCTCTGGCTTCACACCGCTGGCGTCGCAAACGGCAATGGCTTGGAATCAATGGAATATACGCTACAGGGCGACTGTGTGTGTGTGGCTTGGAGCTGTCCTTGAAGGAATCGATTTCTAACAGCTCGTTGTATCACTGTGGTACCAACTGCAGCTAGAATTTCTGCAATAGACGCAGTAGGATGCGCCACAGCCAATAACCGAATAAGGTGGTTTTCCCTTACAGTAACCCATCGTGGCCACCCAGTCTTCTTGAGGCAGTACCATCCCTTGGCCACTGCTCCCAACAATCATGCGCAGTGGATACATTGTGGTCAAGTCTTTCTGAAATATCGCGGAAAGAAAATCTATCTTCTCGTAGCCCTATTACACAACCTCGTTAAAATTCGGTAAGCAGTTGATAATGGCTTCTTTTTCTTAAGGGTATTCTTGGCTAACATCAACTCAATATGTGTCAAATTTCGCACACAATAAAGCTCACAAACTTCATAACACGCATCTAAAGTAATCCTGATTTGTGAATGTGTGTGCACGTTCTGAGTGGCGTTATTAGCGCCACACTTAAACGCGAAATTTGAAATGATGTCATCTTTCAGATGTATAAACACGCCTACCAAATTTCATTTATCTAATACGTCTTGGTATTGGGATTTTTTTTCTTCATCAGCGTATTACTAATAAGATTTTTTCCCCCATTAAACTAAATATATTATTTTTATAGTCCACTCTTTTATAAAAGCAAATGCAATAAGATATTTCTTCACACTTTATCTTAATATGGTAAAAGTACAGAAATATTTCCCAATAAAGAACCTCGTGTTTGAGATAATATGTTCCTAGTGCCAGAAATTTAAGCCAACCAGCCTAATTAGAGCACCCAACAGGTCAGACATTATGCATTTTCCTTTAATACTAAAAATGAAATAAAATTAGAAATTTAGGTTGTATCAAGCTTTAAATAAATGATATATAAATTAGTATTTTAGTCACAGGCATTTTTTAAAATTTGAAATTAATGGAAAATGAAAATTTCTAATTGAAAAAGTTTAATTATGGCATGAATGTTTCAAATGAGCAAGATAATTTTGTATTTAGAGAAATTTATATATATTAAAAATAATCAGAGAGAATTTCTTCGAAAAAGAGCCTGCTGATGCTAAGAGTCACAAGCATGTATTTAAACATAAAATAATTACACTCGAAAAAAAAAAATCTTCTGTGGCTTTCTATCCTCCAAAAACTCCTATCCCCTTTTGGTTAGCTGACACGGGACATCCTATGGGTGGAAGGAATGTCCGTTTAGACCCCACTCAGGGTGAGGGAGAAAGTAGTGTAAAGCACATATAGAATTTCTCATTATTTAACATATATTTCTGCCTCGAGCTCTTCAAAGTTCAACATAAAAGAAAGGTGACATCAAACACATGGAGAGAGCCATTGCACTTGTTACAACTTTTGTTCTAGCATTGGTCGGCATTTCATTTCAATCTAAAATAAAAAATTATGTTCCAGGATTCAAAAGTACGAAGAATATTTCAGAAAATATATATATTTTGCTTCTAATGAGGCTGTGGGTTGGTGTTTTACCATTGCAGACCTAGTACATTTCGCGGGAGCTGTTAACTCTTTTCATACAAATTTTTTCGTAACAAATTTTTTTTAAAATTTAGTCTAAATACTGGCCTTAAAATTTGGCACCCCAGCCAGGGGTCCGGTTTGTCTGGCTCTAGGGCCGCCCCTAATGAAAGAAACCTATTACAAATCAAATTTCCCTACTTTTGCCTTTGCTCCTTTTAAGCTAACATGTAAAAAACATTATCATCGTGCATAAATAAATTCATTGTGTCAATTTATATGCAGTTTTAACCAGTGCATATGGATACACATTGAGTTCATCTTAAATTTTTCATATTTTTTTTTTATTAATTTGTTTTACTTCAGCCTGGCCTCAAAATATTCTAAACATCTTGAAATTTGAGAATATATATGTTTTGTTTTTCTTAAAAATTACAATTTAAATATCCCAATGGTCACTTCTTTTTACATCATGACACAAAATACTGAAACTTTTCCATGAAGAGTATTCCCATCAATCACAGTTAACTGCTAAAATAGTAAATATATTATACAATTAATTGTTTTGATATGAATAGAAACATGTTTAAAGAAGTAATTTGTTTATACAAGTATATTTATTATCTTTAAAATTAGATCTCTAACTATGTGTCTTTATAAATTTATAGTAGTGTAATAGATTTTTAAGTAGTAATCAATACATATTTATATTAAACATGTATATTTACAACAAATGTTTAATATTTTTATGATACATAATTCTTGGAAAACTAATTGGATAACTTGTCTGAATTTTAGAAAATTATTTTTAAATTTGTCTATTATGTGTTTAATGAAGATATTATGGTGAAAATATAGTTTTAAGTTATATTTCTGTATATTCATGTACGGAAATTACCGTATTTTAACGTGAACTAAAATTTATATTTTTTATCCCACTTATTATTACAGAATCTGTAATCTATGATTTGCAATTGCAACCCAACTTTATTGTAATAGTTTGTTTTTATTAGTTTAAGTTAAAACATAATCATAAAATCCTTAATAAAACATAATTTTTTAATTCAAATCCATTTTTTTTATCAAAAAGAACAGTCACTAATATGATAAAAATAAAAAGATGGATTTTCAAATATAGCTGTCCACCGAAAAGGAAAGACAAATTAATCAAGCTACTACCAGTCAACAAGGAGATAAATCTTTAACTTGTTGATAATGATATCCATTTGAATACAATATTATTTCTCTGTGATGCCAATTTAATAACAGTATTAATACATGTGTGTATTTATAAAAATAAAACATTCAATTCAAACATTCTTTTTAAAATACATCTTTAATTAAAATATAAAACTAAAGCTCTCTACAACTCATCCTTATCTTCTAAGTACTTTTTATATCCATAAACATCAATATCAGGATATTCTTCTTGTAATGCTTCCATATCCATGTTAGGAAAAGCTTTAAATAATTTTTTAATGTGTTTTCGCTGTTCTCGTTTAGTGTATCTGGCCTTTAGATATTCTTTTTCTTTCAATTTCAATAGGAATTCTGGAACAGTTGGATTGACAGTCTCCATAGTTGGAAATAATTCCTTTTCCAGGAATTCTTTGTTTTCTCTCATTGGAATTAAGTGTTCTTTCAAAGGCATGCTATTTAAGATGTAATATAATGATGTTATTAGTTGATGTATTACTATTTTAAAAACTTTCTTAGCTACAGTGTCATTTTTAAGAAACAATTTTACTCTTAATAGTCTTTGAAAATACAACAGAAATAAGTTGGAAAAAGTAATAGAACAAGACACCCACATACACAATATATAATCAAATAAACAAACCGAGAATAATTCTTACAGAACTTTTTAATTAAAACAATTAAATACTTTACAAAGGCAGCTTATCATAACAAGAAGAAACTTAAAACATTCTAAAATTTATACTTATATTTTATTAATATTTTAAAATAATTTTATAGCAAATGAAAGACATATTTTTTGTGTCGTGGCAAACTAAAAAAAATATCTATGAATGATCATTAATTCTCACCAGCATAACTTTAAGAGATGAATAAAAAAAGTGTATGCGGGTTGTAATATAAAGGAATAAAGGATTGTTGTTAATACTCAGAGTATATGAAATATATTCTGAACACAAAAAGTTAGCAACACAATTTTTTGTACTTTATTTGTACAAATTATATTTTCAAAAATGGAATACATATTAAAAATAGTTAATTGAATAAAATAAAATATAAAATGTAACATAAAAATCTAAAGTATTTTAAGTAGTTTTAATTTTTGAAAAGTTTTTACACAATTTAGAGTTTTTACATGATAAAATAAAACTTACCATTCAAACCTTCCAAACTCATCTTCTTTATATTCATGAGGACGTTCTCCAGTTTTTCCAGTTTCTAATAAAAAGTAAGCTTCATTTCGTTCTCTGACTACAGCTTCTAGGTTTTCCATACTGATTTCAACCTGCATATTTGATAAATGAAAACATATTAATTATGAATATTTAGAATAAGTGTTAAAAAACTTAATATTTTTGAACTGATTTTATTTTAAATAATGTTGAATTGAGTAATGCTAAAAAAACCATTACAAAGGTCTTATCATTTTGAACCTCCATCAAAGGATAAAGATGTACACAAACTTGTATTTATCTCACCAAACTTCAAAAACACGAAAACTCTGGAACATAGTTCATTTTGATGGACAGTAGCCCTATCGTAAAAATAAAAATAAAAAGTTTCTTGTATTGAAAATTAATACTCCAAACTATTAATACTGCCAAATCTCATTTATTTCACAAATTAACATGCCAACTAGAGTCCAAGACTCACCTAGTTATAAACAATTTTTTCATGGAATACTGTTAATTAAACAAAACAGAACGAGCACTTCCTTGTTGCCACAGTGTACAAAATAATATACTTTTTCAATATCGTTCAGTTCACGGTGACAAAAAATTAAACAATGATAAATAAATTCACGTGAACAAAATAATAAATTTAAATAATTGTTTTGCTTTTAACATAATAAACTGAAATTTATAAAGTGGATCTCACATCCTCCCACCTTGAGATGTGGAAGTCCCCCAGCTCAACAACTATATTAGAGATCCAGTCTTTCGGGAATTTTAACAGTCCGTCCTAGTCTTGACTTGTTTTGAACAACTGCGTAGTCGATGGAGTTGTCGTCAGAAAAATTAGGAATAGCATAGAGGTGATTTTTGTAGATAATGCATTTGTGTCAGGGGGAAAAGACGAATCATTAGAAGAGATCTCTAAAGGGAAGACGCGCTGAATTGGACGCAGAATTTCTCCGCGAGATGTTCTAAGTTTAATGAGTCGACACACACCGTCTTTCCCTGGCAGAATTTCTGTCACTTTCCCCAGTGAACAGTCGATTCGATTGGCGTTGTCACTTTTTATGAGAACAATGTCCCCGGGAGTTATCATCGAAGTTCTAGTCTTTTCCGGCCTCCTTATCAAAGATCCAAGATATTCGGACCTGCACCTCTTTCGAATGTCCTTCTGTAAAGCTAACCTGTATTTGACACGATGGTTGAGACTTTTATGATATGCCGCATCACAGTCTGGAACACCAGAGTTTTTGATATCCTGAAGAAACATCGCAGGGGTAAGTGGAACAAATTCTGAGTCACATTCGTCGATGTAAGTAAAAGGGCGTGAGTTGATTACAGATTCACAATCACAAATAACTGTTGTCAACTCCTCAAATGCCAAACTTGCACTTCAAATATTCTTCTCAAAATACTTTTAAGAATACCAATTAGTCTTTCCCACCATCCACCCCACCATGGTGAAGAAGGGGGATTAAATTTCCACTTAATTGGACGAAGAGCATTGTCGCTACAAATGCGGCCCAATCTAAACTTCTAAGCAAATTGGAAGCTCCGACAAAATTAGTGCCATTATCACAGTACATGGTTTCACATCGGCCTCTCCGAGCTATAAATCGCCGTAGAGCTAGCAAAAAGCTTTCGGTCGATAGCGATGAAACAAGCTCTAAGTGGACAGCTCTATATACGGCGCATGTAAAAATGCATACCCAAGCCTTCTTTCCATCTTTTAAAAATAAAGGTCCTGCCAGGTTAATTCCACAAATCTCGAACACGTTTGCCTGTCGTATTCGATCTTCAGGCAAAGGAGCAGATACAACATCACAACATTTAGAAGAAAATCTTTTGCAAACGACACATTTTGAGATAACAGAACGCACTGTTTTTCTTCCTCTCAAAATCCAAAAATGTTCTCTCAAAATATTAAGCAAAATTTGAGTTCCCGCATGATTATTTTTGATATGGTGAGAAAATATTAGTCTTTCGACAACTTTATGATTGGACGGGAGAACAGCTGGTTCCCTAAAATCTTCTGTATCCTGACGGAAAATCATTTTCGTCTTGAGCCGTATTATTTCATCGGCATCCTTATACACACTCAAAGTTTTAGTTTTGCATCATGCTCGTTCACAAAGATTCCGACTGGACCAATTTTATCACTTGTTTCTCTGCTGCCCTGTATTCTTCAGCATCCAAACTTCCCTTTTTCCTTAGCTGAACATCGCATCTGCAGCTCTTTACAAATCTCAAAATCCATCCCACTAACTTCACAATGCTTTCATATTTTGAAAAGCGCTGATAAAACCAGCCTGCAGATGAATCTTGATTTACAGACACCAAAGCTAATATTCAGCTTTTCCTTTTCTCTTTAGTATCTCATCTTCATAAGCCATTTTGGCCCTCCCACCATCTAGTTTTCACTAAAATACTTGCTTGTGCATCCTCGGAGGGTAAATCAGCTGGATTTTCAAATCCAGAAATATGACGCCAAGAAAAGCTTGGCTAATATTCCGTACTTCTTGGACTCTGTTATTCACGAAAATAGACCAATTTTCATCTTTAATGATCCAGGTAAGAACGGTAGTGGAATCACTCCAATAAAAACATCTAATATCCGTCCATCCAAGAGCATCCAACACAGATTTCGTTAATCTTGCTCCCACCAATGCAGCAAGAAGCTCTAATCTTGGAATTGTAGCAACTTTCAGAGGAGATATTCGTGATCTCGAGGCTAAAAAATGCACCTTTCCACATTCTCCCTCTTGTACAAGATACGTAACGGCGCATATACATCTCTACTTGCGTCACAAAAGGTATGAATGGAGAAGTTCTTCCATATTTTCTGGATTAACGTTGATCCAGCGAGGAACGGTAACATTTTCCAATACTTTTAGTTCCCTAAACCATTGTAAAAATTCTTGTCGAAGGGATCCAGTGATTTCTTCGTCCCATTCCAACGATAATTTCCAGGTTTTTTGTAGCATAATTTTGGGACAAAGCATTACAGGAGATACAAATCCAAATGGATCAAACACTTTGTGAGTAACCGATAATATTGTACGTTTAGTAATGTTGTCGACATTTACTTCTTTCAACCAGCTGATATTTAGCGAAAAACAGTCTTCAATTTTATTCCATTGAAGGCCTAACAGATCTGTTTTGAAGGATCTTCCATCCTCTGTTAGTGAAGATTCCCAATCCCGCAGAATGAAACCACCTTTTTTTAATAACTCATTAGAAACACTTATCACTCGCTGCAAATCTAATTCACTGTGGACGCTGGTTACAAGATTGTCCACATAAAAACTCTTCAAAAGACAACTAGTTACAAAAGGATCAACATCAGTATTTTGTTCAAGATGATACTTCAATACAGCTCCTAGTAGAAAAGGACTGCTGCGAACGCCAAAAACTATTCTGGTATGCCGAAAAAACCTGTAGTCTTTGCAAGCCTTATTTGTCCACCATAGAAATCTCAAGAAGTCTCTGTCTTCTATACAGAGGCTAATTTGCAAAAAGGCTTTCTTTATGTCTGCGATTACACCAATCTTCTTTTCTCGAAAACGCAGCAAAATATCAGGAATGAGCTCAATCAAGTTTGGACCACTATGTAAGGAGTTATTTAGTGACGGATGTCCTTTGAGTCGAGCAGATGCATCAAAAACCGGACGAATAGGAGTTGTCTTACAAACTTTGATAACAGGTCTGTGAGGTAGATAATTAGCATTCAAATCTTTCTCTTCAATTGGTACTTCTTCGATAATTCCTTCACGTAGCCATTCGGAAAATATGCCCTCATAACTATCGTACAAATTTTCCTGAAATAACTTCTTGTTGTGGTGTCTAACCTTCTTTTTTGCTGATATTTTGCAGCGTTTCAAGAAAGAAGATTGGTGTAATCGCAGACATAAAGAAAGCCTTTTTGCAAATTAGCCTCTGTAGAGAAGACAGAGACTTCTTGAGATTTCTATGGTGGACAAATAAGGCTTGCAAAGACTACAGGTTTTTTCGGCATACCAGAGTAGTTTTTGGCGTTCGCAGCAGTCCTTTTTCTACTAGGAGCTTGCTCAAATTATCAGGTAAAGGCACACAGTTATCTAACCAAGGCAAATGAACTTCATAGCGATTATCTTCATTGTACCTAACAGTTTGAAGAAAATTTTCAGTAGTCAAATCCTCTTGCTCTTTTTTTTTTAGACAGCTTTTCAATAGGATCCTTGATTCCAATAGAATCCAGTTTCCAGAAGTCCGAAATGTCAAACTCTTTAGCGAAAAGTGATGTCACTAACATGGCATTGCTTGTAGTAACTTTACTATCAGGAACTTTCCCTAACAAAGTCCACCCAAGCAAAGTTTCAATGGCTACTAATCCGCATGGTAAGACCCTACGCTGACGATTAAAATCTTTCCAAAAAGATCAGCTCCTATAAGTACTTGTACAGGTTGTGTGGCTTTTCTCCAACATCACTTAATGTTATATCCCTTTCTTGAAGCTCTTTTAACCAAGGCCCGGAGTTTCACAGGTGATACATCATTACAATAGCTACCTGATCCAAAGCTTCAAAGTTGCATGCAAATTGTTCTTAATATTTTTCAACCTAATTCTGTAACATGTATGTACAAATTCTTTAGATTTAATCCCACCAAACAGTGAATGTACCAGAGTTTCTTTCTTTACAGGAACGTATCCCATTTCTTCGGCAAGACTCTTTACAATATAAGACTTTTGCGAGCCGGTGTCCAGAACAATTCGCACGATTTTTTCTTTTTTATCTGATATGAGCTTGCACTTTAGAGTCTGTAAAAACACTTTAGGGACCCACACTCCAGGTTGGACAATTGACCTCATTGAAACTTCAGCCATTCAATCTTGGAAATAATTTTTCTTGTCATTTGTTTCGCGCATCAGGAACATGTTTACTTCCCACCAAATTACATCTCAAGAATGAACGGCTTGTTTCGGACCCAGGGTGACAGAATGAACCCATCAAACACCCCCACTCGATCATTCATTTTCATCTCATTTTTGTACCCAGAAAACAGTCTGCACTGGGATGAGTTTTCTCACTGAGAAACACATGACACCCAGTTTATAGAGTATAGTTAGTAAAGACCGGAGGCCAGTGCATTATTTATTTTATTTTACTCTTAGTTCAATTTCTTATATCTCATTATGTGCTCTTTCTTTTGCTAAACCCAGAATACCCATCATAGGCTCGATCTTTCTTCTAGTTCTACTTGGGTTGGGTACAATGGCTATAAGCGCTCTTGTGGTTCTACTATAGTTGAAATCAGGGACCTCTTTATCTTTTGCCATGCTCTGATATATCTTCCAGTAGCAGCTCAGCAGGATGAAGTAGGCAGCACTTTTATCCGTTATTACGCCAGAAGTGTCTCTAATGCCTAATCTTGTCCAAGAATGGTCATACAGCGTATAAGTGTAGTCGAACTTTGCAGAGCGTTTTGTAAAACCAATTTAAAAGCTCGCGGACATGAAGATTCTATAAGTAAATCAGTTCAGGCCAAAGGCACTTGATTTTAAAAGATTCAACAGCTTTGGCATGGTGGGCGCCAGTGGTGAGCACCACTGCCTCCAGGCGCATGGAGCCGCTAACAGTTTAACCTCAAATGCAAATTTATTTTCTGGGTATATCAACATCATTGAACATATTCATTTAATCAAAGGTGTAGTCGCCGATCCCGAAAATGGTCTAAGCAGGTAGTGATTTCTTTTACACTTTCTACAATCTAGGTTGGTGTCGGTGATAATTAACCTGTCCCATGTCCTTGCGCCCTTCGTACTAAAAGTCTGATTTATATTTTGATTATCTTCTAGATTTTCCTTAATTTTATTACTATTTTTACCAACACTTTGCATACTTTGTGGCGTTAATTTCTTATCTTTTCAAACTTGCGAGAGCAGTAGCAAGTAACTCTGAATGAGCCAAAATTCGTTACTCAGGCAACCAAACAGACAAAACTCAACATATTCTTTTGTTTGTGTAATCACATCCGGAGGAAATGGCTCCGTTATCAGTCAAACAAACGAAAACAAATATTGTAAGCTAAATCAAGCCATAGGTTGTTCGATCAATCTTAGGTGTCGAAGGCTAGATCGATAAATTTTAAAATAAACCTTGAAAATGTCTAAAAATATGTGCGTGGATATTGAAGAATGTGAATAGGTTTATAGAAACGCCACGTAGACAAAACTATATCTTTTATGAAATCTTTTTAAATGACAGTAGAATTCAGTCAGTTAAGGATCATCTTACTGGTATCCTGAATGAAAATAAACCAGATAGATATTTTCAAGGATTGCGCAGAGATTTATAAATCGTCCATAAATGGAGTCGCTGGGTAGAGAGCAATGCTAAAATAAAGACGGGTGTGTCTTATCACTGTGGGAAATTAATCATATAGGAAAAGTTATGGGATTGGAGATTATTGATGATACCGTGTATAAAAGTTTGGGTGCAGTAATGCACTGAGAACGGATGTACTGAAACATTGCAACCAAGTGGTACCGCAGTTAAAAAGAATTGAGGGAATATGTGATGATATGGAAAAGTCATAACAATTTAAAAACACATTTTCATACAGCTGGAACAGATCTACTATTGTGGACAATAATGCTTTATTGATGGTTTTATGTACGATGGATAGAATAATGGAACTGCAAGAAGGAAATGTTATAATACGATGAATCTAATTACAGATAACAGGATTATCCATATTTAATGCTGTGAAACATATTTTACAGAAGAACAGTATACCGTTAAGACAATATAATTGGATGCGCTACTGATGAGATCCCATCGATGATTGGATGTACGTGGTTACTTTTACCTAAAAGTAATTAGATGTTTTAATATGTTCATTTTATAATACACCGACAACATCTTGTAAGTCTTTAAGTACCAGAAGTTGCATCCTCATTAAATTTAATTATAAGGTAAACAAGATTAGATATAATACAAAATGATAAGATATTTCGATAGTTACCCAAAATAATGATAGACATTCGTTTCAGTTAGCTTTTACCACGAGTCAGTGACTTCAAAGTGTGTACTAGCGTTTTAATAGCATTATGTACTGTATAATGTAGTTCTTAGAGGAAATAATGAGGAATTGATTTATGTCACAGATTAGAATCTGAAAGATGATGCTTTTATCTGGCAGATATTTTAAACAGTTGAAAGTCTTAATTTGCAGCTAGGAGAGCGCGTATGAAACACTTATTTGTTGCAAAAACAACATATCATTATTTATAGAAAGACTGCACTCTTTTTCATCATAACCTTTAGAAAAGTTTCATCAATTTTCCAAATTTTCCTCTATCAGAAGATATAACACCTTAGAAGGAAGGTTTAATAGTCATATTAAAACAACTGCATTAGATATGAAAGTCAAGATTTAACGACATTTTAGGTGCAGAAAGTTTCTAGTGGATGTAAATCCTTTTCTCAATGGATCTCAAATGAGTTGATATTGTAAGAGGAGATTTTAGAACTAAAATACGACAGAAGGCAAAATTAGATTCAATAAGCGTAGATTACTCAGAAACTTTGGCAAGAATAAAAATGCCCAAATTATACTTGAAATAATAGAAACATGAAAATTAATTCATTTCAACATCTGGACCCCTTCAGATCAGACTGGATCAGACTGGACTGGACTGGACGGACTGGATCGGACTGGACCCCTACTTCGACTGACTTCCTTCTCTTCCAGTTGCTGCCTCTTTATATCTTATATGTTGTCTTATCTGGCGTATTGTGTAATAACGCCGCGTAACTTCTGTATCTTTATTCTAGCCTCGTCTGCGACATGTAATGGCGCTACTCTTGCTGTAATGCCTGGGTAGCGTGCTGTGTCGCCTGGCGTATAGCGTTGGCAGCGTAATAAGCGGTGCGACGGCGCTATCGTAGCATCGTAGACAATGGCGGTGTATTTGGCGACGTTGTCGGCGTATGGTTGTGGCGTATGATTATGGTGACGGTGTATGTGCTGCACTCTTGCGCGGTACCTTCATGTATGTGGCGCTCGCGTTGCGTGACATAACCTCTTCGTGGCGTGACATTGTATGTATGTGTCTATAGCGTATGGCGGTATCGCTGCTGTCGAACCTGCGTTCTGCTGCCATACTGGCTGTATGCTGTACGTGTACTGCGCCATGCCGCGTGGCTGTTATGCGTATGCTGTGCTCCTGTTGCCGTTGACGTGTGCTGCCGGCGGACGACGGCGCCGTTGTATTTTACATGCCGACAACGTATGGTTCGGGCGGGCGACGTTTGGGCGTGGTGCGGCGCGACAACGTCGTGATCTGCGGTGACGGCGGCGGGCATGCGGTGTGTTTGGTGTGACGTGACTAAACGTTGTCGACAACGGCGTAGTCGATGGGCATGTTCGTTGGCGGCGGGCTGCGTAGCGACCGTCTTGTGACGTTCATGTTTCATGGTACGTATGGCGCTGTCGAACGTGGTGCGTTGTGTATGCTGCCGCTATAGCTGTTGTGTGGGTGGTGTATGATGGGCGACGTATCACCAGCGTAGCGTGGCGGCGTGCGGCAACGGTGGTGCTGTATTTCTGCCACAACGCCGTGCTTCATGCTTCTTCACCATATGTGTTCTGTATATCATGTTCTTCGTTATCTGTGATGCTCTATATCTGTATTGCTGCTATGTGACTGTTGGCGTTTGGTGGCTGCCGTGTGTGCGGCGCGACTGTGCGGTGGATACGTTGGCTATGTATGGCGACGTATGTTGCGGCGTTGTATGCGATGGCGCTCTGCAACTGCTGTAATGTACTGCTGGCGTGTTTATGTTCATGTTCTGCTATGGCGTATGCGTGTTTGTGCGTTGTGACTTTCTGTGCTGTGCGTTGCGCGTGTCTGTGGCGTGTGCGGCGTTGTGACGTTATAACGGCGTACGTATGTTGGCGTTATACCATTGCTGTACGCGCATCTTCATAGCACGCCGCGGCGGTTCGTTATATGCGGTAGCTAACGACGTATGACAAGTAACGGATCGTGTTGCGCCTGTGTGGGCGTTCGACGTAGCCTAGGCGGCGTCCATCGCGTTGTAACTGTGCTGTCATACGTATGCTGTGCATAGCATACCAGCGCGTGGCGCGCAACATCGCGTATCTATGAACCATGTAATGTACATTCGCGCTGATGGTGCTTCTGCTGTTGTTGTTTATCTCTTGTCGCGCTGTTGGCGATAACGCTGCGTATGTAATATTTTCTATATTCTGCGACGTGCGATCGGCGTTAGCGCCTTTTCGCGCTATCGCTGTATGTATGTCTTCTCTTGTTCTCGTATAGCAGCAACAAGCGCGTATTCTATACAACCTTTCGCGCTGCTAATGTCGCTGTATACATATGTGGCGTCGTGATGCTGGTGTATAACGTGTATGGCCTTGTATCGCGTGTAACAGATCGACGTGACGTGCTGTACGCGTGCGTAGCGATGTAAACGCGCCTGCGTGACAACCTGTATTCTCTGCTATTATGTCTTCGAACATGTGATGTATACAGCCTGCATGCTGTTGCATGCTATGCTGTCGCGTGTATACCATGTATTCTTGTGTACATATATACATCTCTTATCTTGTGTATA